>PVKU01003361.1:0-182115 GCA_004027475.1 Anoura caudifer | reverse complement strand
AAAAAAAAAAAAAAAAAAAAAGCCGGGGTAGCAATACTCGTATCAGACAAAATAGACTTCAAAGGAAGAGCCATAAAGAGAGACCCAGAAGGTCACTTCATAATACTCAAGGGAAGAATCCACCAGGAAGACATAAACATTGTAAATATACATGCACCCAAAATAGGAGCACCTAAATACATCAAGAAAATCTTTGAAGACTTCAAGAAAGATATTGACAGCAACACAATTATAGTAGGGGATTTTAACACCCCACTGTCAAAAATGGATAGATCTTCCAAACAAAATATCAACAAAAATATTGTGGCATTGAACAACACTCTAAATCAAATGGACTTAACTGATATATAGAGAGCCCTTCATTCCAAAGAAACTAAATACACATTCTTTTCAAATGCACATGGAACATTTGCAAAGATAGACCACATGATAGGACACAAAACAAACCTCAACAAAGTCAAGAAAATTGAAATCATACCAAGCATTTTCTCTGACCACAAGGGTCTGAAACTAGAAACCAACCCCAAGGGGAAAAACTCAAAACACTCAAAATCATGGAGACTGAACAGCATGCTGTTAAAGAATGAATGGGTCAAGAATGAAAGTAGGGAAGAAATCAAAAAAGTTTCTGCAAACAAATGATAATGAACTCACAACCACCCAAAACTTATGGGACACAGTGGAGGCAGTCCTCAGAGGAAAGTTCATAGTGATACAGGCCTACCTAAAATAGATAGAAACATCTCAAACAAACAATTTAACCCTACACCTACAAGAACTCGAGGAACAACAACAAAGACAGCCCAGAGCAAGTAGAAGGAAGGAAATAACCAAGATCAGAGCAGAATTAAATGGCATAGAGACTATAAGCACAATTCTAAGGATCAATGAATCCAGGAGCTGATCCTTTGAAAAGATAAACAAAGTTGAGAAGCCTTTAAGCAGGCTCATCAAGAAAAAAAGAGAGAAGACTCAAATAAACACAATCAGAAATGAAAGAGGAGAGATTACAACAGACACCACAGAAATACAAAGGATTGTAAGAAATTACTGTGAAGAACTGTATGCCAAGAAATTTGAAAACCTAGGTGAAATGGACAAGTTTCTAGAAAAATATAATCTTCCAAACCTCAATGAAGAAGAAGCAGGAAGCCTGAACAGACCAATAACAGCAGATGAAATTGAAGCAGTAATCAAAAAACTCCTGACATACAAAAGCCCTGGACCAGACGGTTTTACAGGAAAATTCTACTAAGCATTTAAGGAAAAGCTAAGCCCTGTCCTTCACTGACTATTCCAAAAAATCCAAAATGATGGAAGACTCCCAAACTCTTTTTATGAAGCCACCATCATCCTAATCCCAAAGCCAGATAAAGGCACAACAAAGAAAGAAAACTCAGGCCAATATTGCTGATGAACATAGATGCTAAAATCCTCAACAAAGTATTGGCAAACCACATTCAACAATACATTAAAAAGATCATGCACCATGACCAAGTGGGATTCATCCCTGGGTTGCAAGGATGGTTCAATATTTGCAAATCAGTAAATGTAATACATCACATAAACAAAAGCAAAGAGCAAAATCACATGATCATATCAATAGATGCAGAAAAAACATTTGATAAGGTACAACAACCATTTATGATAAAAACACTCAGCGAAGTGGGAATAGAGGGAGCGTTTCTCAACATAATAAAGGCAATATATGAGAGGCCTACAGCCAACATCATATGCAATGGGCAAAATCTAAAATCTTTTCCACTAAGATCAGGAACAGGACAAGGATGTCCACTTTCACCACTTCTATTTAGTATAGTATTAGAAGTCTTAGCCACAGTGTTTAGACAAGAGAAGGAAATAAAAGGCATCCAAATCGGAAAGGAGGAAACAAAACTATCGTTGTTTGCAGATGACATGATAGTGTGCATAGAAAATCCAATAGACTTGGCCAAAATGCTGCTCGACCCAATAAATGAATTTGGCCAAACAGCAGGATACAAAATCAATATCCAGAAATCAAAGGCATTTTTGTATACCAACAATGAAACAGCAGAAGTACAAATCAAGAAAAAAATCCCATTCATTATAGCAAAAAGAAAAATAAAATACCTAGGAATAAACCTAACCGAGGAAGTAAAAGATCTATACTCAAAAAACTACACAATGCTGAAGAAAGAAATCAAGGAAGACACAAACAAATGGAAATGTATACTGTGTTCGTGGATTGGAAGAATCAACATCATTAAAATGTCCATACTTCCCAAAGCAATTTACAGATTCAATGCAATACCTATTAAAGTACCAATAGCATATTTCACAGACATAGAACAAACACTTCAAAAATTTATATGGTACCATAAATGACCCTGAATAGCTGCAGCAATTTTGAGAAAGAAGAGCAAAGTAGGAGGGATCACAACACTTGATACCAAACTGTATTACAAGGCCACTGTGATCAAAACAGCCTGGTACTGACATAAAAACAGGCACATGGACCAGTGGAACAGTACAGAGAGACCAGAAATAAACCCATGTCTCTACAGTCAATTAATATTTGACAAAGGGGGCAGCAACACAAAATGGAGTAAAAATAGCTTCTTCAACAAGTGGTGTTGGAAGAACTGGACAGCTACTTGCAAAAAAAATGAAACTCGATCACCAACTTACACCATACACAAAAATAAATTCAAGGTGGATAAAAGATTTAAATATAAGCCCTGACACCATTAAAGTCCTAGAGGAGAACATAGGCAGGAAAATCTCAGACATTTCACACAGCAACATTTTTACTGATATGTTCCCTAAAGCAATGGTCATAAAGGAAAGAACAAAGAAATGGGATCTCATCAAAATAAAAGCTTCTGCACATCTAAAGAAAACAGTATTAAAATAAAAAGAGAACCAACTGTATGAGAAAACATATTTGCCAATGGTACCTCAGACAAGGGTTTAATCTCCAAAATATATAAAGAACTTACATGTCTCCACTCTAAGAAAATAAGCAACCCAATTAAAAAATGGGCAAAGGACTTGAACAGACACTTCTCCAAGGAGGACATACAGAAGATCCAGAAACACATGGAAAGATGCTGGATATCATAGCTATCAGAGAGATGCAAATGAAAGCCATGATGAGATACCACCTCACACCAGTCAGAATGGCCATCATAAACAAAGCAACAAACAACAAGTGTTGGAGAGGTTGTGGAGAAAAGGGGACCCTAGTACACTGTTGGTGGGACTGCAGACTGGTACAACCACTATGGATAGCAGTATGGAATTTTCTAAGAAAACTAAAAATGTATCTACCTTTTGACCCAGCAATCCCACTGGTAGGATTATATCCTAAGGACCCTGAAACACGAATCCAAAAGAACCTATGCACCCCTATGTTCATAGCAGCACAATTTACAATTGCCAAGTGTTGAAGCAACCCCGGTGTCCATCAGTAAATGAATGGATCAAAAAAGCTATGGTACATTTACACAATGGAATTCTAGGCAGCAGAAGGAACGAGTTCCTACGCACTACAACAGCATGGATGGAACTGGAGAGCATTATGCTAAGCAAAATAAGCCAGGAGGTGAAAGACAAATACCATATGATCTCACCTTTAACAGGAATTTAATCAACAAAACAAACAAACAAGCAAAATATAACCAAAGACACTGAAATTGAGAACAGACTGACAGTCACCAGAGGGGAGAGGGGAGTGGAGATCAGGGGAAAAGGGGAAGGTTTTACAGGAACAAGTATAAAGGACATATGGATAAAAACTAGGGGGGTGGAAATGGGAGGGAGGTGGAGAGTGCTGGGGTGGTAGGCTGGGATGGGAGTAAAAGACAGAAAACTGTACAAGAACAACAATTAAAATAAATTTAAAAAATAAAATATGTTTTTCATTTCAATATGGCCATTATTTTAATGGTAATAAAAAATCTTGGTTTGGGGAAATAGAGAGACTCAGGGTCACTAGTTCTTGGGGACATGCTAATCAAAACTGTAATGAGATACCACCTCACACCTGTTAGAATGGGTATTATCAACAAAACAGGTGGTAACAAGTGTTGGAGAGGCTGTGGAGAAAAAAGAACCCCCATTCCCTGATGGTTTGAATGTAAACTGCTATGGCCACTATGGAAAACAGTATGGAAGTTCCTCAAAAACTTAAAAATAGAATTACTATATGACTCAGCAACACTTCTTCTGGTTATCTACCAAAAATATGAAAACATTTATTCATAAAGATATATGCACCTATTCTTGCAGCACTATTCACTGTGGCCAGGACATGGAAACAGCCAAAGTGTCTTTTCATAGATGATAGGATAAAGAAGATGTGGTATGTATATATAGCGGAATACTATTTAGTCATAAGAAAAGATGAAATACTGCCATTTGTGCCAACATGGGTGGATTTTGAGAATATCGTTCTAAGCAAAAGAAGTCAGACAGAAAAAGTCAAGAACCATTCACTCATATGTGGGATGTAAAACTGAAAGCAATAAACAAATCAGAGAAAGAGACGAACAAAAATTCATAGACACAGATGACAGCATGGTAGTTATCAGAAGGAAAATGGGGCAGGAAGAAGTAGCAAATGGGAAAAGGGTCAAATAAATGGTGATGAAAAGAGATTTGACTAGGTGTTAAACACAATACAATATACACATGATATATTACAGAATTGTACACTTGAAACCTATATAATTTTATTAACCAATGTCACCCTAATAAATTTAATAATAAATGAAAGATTAAAAATGTTTTTAAAAAGACATGCAAAGACTTATACAAACTATTATAAATGAGGGATTTAAAAGTCTCTGGTGACATATTTGTCTCATCTCCAGGACCATCTCATATTGATAGGTCTGCCTTAGTCACAGGCTGAGTCTGTACTGGGCATCAGAAGAGAATGGACACCTGTGAGCCACACAATTATATCTACACTCTTAACACTTACTGCATTATTTTGTGCCCTTAGAGATGTGCAGAAAAACTATACTAACTTGTTTATAGCTATTTTCCTGTTTTTGTTAGAGAAAATGCCACAGTTCAATAGAACACAGAAACATAAAATTAGACATACCTGGAATAGAAACTTAGATTTGCTTTTCTTTTGTATCTGCATGATTTAGAGCAAACAGCATAAGTTTTCTGACTTTCATCTGTAAAAAGGGAATAAGAATACCTATCTTGTAGACTTTCTTTGAGAATTGAATAAGGTGATGGTTATAAAATGCTTAGCTCCTGGTTTATAGATACACTAATGTTAGCAGTGGTGTTGTGGTGATGGAGGTGGGGATGGTAGAGTTGGTGACTATTGTGGCAGAGGTGATGTGTGTAGTAGAGATGGTAGTACTGACAGAAGTAAAGCTGTTGCTTCTGACAGAAGTAAAGGTGTTGCTGCTGTTAGTGATGATTGTAGTAGAGATAATCAGTAGATATTGTGGTGGAAGTAAAGATAGAGATAGTGGAGGTGGAGGTAGTAGAGTTGGTTGGGAGAAAGTAGTAGAGGTGAGGAGGTGGCCATAGTGATGTATTTTATGAAAGTGGAGGTGAGGATACTGGTGGTGGAGGTAGTAAGCGAAGAGGAGGTAAGGGGTGGTTGAGGCAGTAGTGACAGTGGTGGTGGCATTGGTGTAGATGGAGACAGTGGTGGGGACATTGGGAGTGGTGGTGGAAGTGGTGATGAGAAAATTGTGATGACAGAGATGGAGGTTATGGTGGAAATGAAAATGGGAGGAGTAGTGGAGATGTTTTTAGAGCTGCTGCTAATAATAGTAGAGGTAGAAGTAAAGGTGGTGCTGTTGGAGATGGTGACAGTGAAGATGGACATGTTGGTGGGAGTAGAGAAGGTAGTGGTGACAAAAATATACCAGTGTCTATAGGAAGCAGGGTAGCTGGAACACATTGTTAATATCCTACCCTAAGAAACTGAAATTGAAAGATGAAAAGCTCTGGTGTAACTTTTCAGAATAGCTTTGGTGTAACCAAGAGAGATTCAATTGACCCTAGGTGAAAAAATGGAATCCTCTACCCATTTAATCTTAAAAATTGATTATCATCTGAGATTCAAGACTAAATTCATTTACCTCCATGACCTGCTGTTACCTTCTCCATTTAATTTTCCTTCCTTCAAATCCACTGTTGGTTAGATAATTTTGTATGTGTTTGTGAATTTATGATTGTAGGTCATGATAAACTCAAATCCCTCTTGTAGCCACTTGTCTGCTTACCTGGCTTTTAATGCATAAATTCCTGTGGTAAGATGATTGAATAACTGTGAATGTGGTACTTCTCTGGACTTACCATTTTCACAATGGTTTGTCAGATTAACCCAGTGTAGATGTGGACCTTACAGTGTGTCCTATTATTGTCCTTCTCTGTATATAAATCCATGGGAAACCAAGACTACAATTACATGTCCTTGACACCATTCCTCATGTTTAATTGCTTTTTTTTTTTTTTGCTCTTGAAACTATTGCTTCCTGGTTTCATGAGGCACTGACTTCTAGGTCAGTGATAAATTTCACCCAGTTAAGACACATGTGCCTTTTCCTCCACCACTTTGAAAGTAGCACTTTTTAATTGTGCCAGACCACCATGAGCTGTGTTGCTGGAATCAAAAGAACATACTTCTTTCTGGCACTCTACTGACTGCCAGTTCAGAAGATCATGGTTCTGCAGCCCAGCACCACAATCTTACATTAATCCTGGGGGCCTGCCAGCCTTCCCATTTCATTTGAGTAGGTTGTGCTTGCCTCACAGGTTGGCACGTTTGACAATTTCTATCATTGTTGATCCATCTTGAGTAGCCACAAAACAGACTGAGACCTGTGGTGTTTCTTTAGTGTGTGGGTAACTCTGGGAAACATTTCTAGTACCAAACTGTGGGAAGTGTGCCCTGCCAGGACATAGGACTTTTGGGGAAGTGTCTGTTTTGTCCCAATTAAAAGTGCTTTATTGTTCAGAAATGGAACACTTGCAAAGCTCTTCTTTCATCAGCCCAACTTTGTTAAGCATTATTGTGATCAATAATCTCTTTCTGACAGCTCTTGGTAAACAGAATTACAAGTTCAAACTATAGAAATGAAATACATTTTATTTATTATACTACTAAGATGTTTTCAATAAAGCAAATACTTTCCAGAGGTTTGGCTAGTGAACAGCATGTCAATGAAAATATACACTGTCTTCTAGCCCTTTTGTAAGTGTCCTTTGCCTGGGATGGAGCTTCTTCCATTACCATGTTTAGCCTTTAGAGGAGACAGATTGAAATAAAATTATTGTTATATAAATTTCTAAATACATTGTAGAAAGTGGCAGAGTGAAACTTAAAATAATCAAAATAGATATATTTGTTCTTAAAAAATACTTTAGCAAGACAAGCAGCTCCACATAGTAATAGCATTTAAAATGATTTGTCCCTTCCATGCTTTGAGTACTTCTGAATTTTCTTTTAACATAATCCTAGCAGCTAATATTTATTGGACTTTTACTATGTGCCAGGGACCAGGCTAATTGCTTTACCCAGATCATCACATTTAGCCCTCAAATGGTAGTTTGAGTTAAGGAATACTCTTATTATTCCTGTTTTGTAGATGAGGCACTAAGGCATAGAGAAATTAAATGACTTTTTCAAGATCACACAGTTGGTAGTTGATGGATTTGGGACTTCAATCTACTTACCCACTACATCAAACCATCTCTTGGGGTTGCTGACTAAACACAAGAAAACAGGCAAAGATGACAATAGTAACCTAGAAGTGAAGGTTTGAGTATACGAGTGAAAGGATATCTCTTGACCCTTTGGCCAAAGAAACACATTTTTAGAGAATAAAATAGGAGATTTCCTTTGCTTCCATCTTTAAGAAGCCTGGTGAAAGATCCTTTTTGGCTACAATGGGGGACGGTGCCACAGCACCAGGCCTGCAGGAGCCCATATAACTCCTTTCTGCTTAATGACAGTGCTTCTTGGGTTGCCTGATTCTGCTATGCTTTTTTCCCTTAAAGATTTACAGCCTGTTCCTAGGAGTCTGTCTTGCCTTCTCTCTTTGATGCCCTGTATGTTTAGACTTGTCTAGTTTAAAGCGGGGGGGGGGGGGGGGGCAACAGAGAAATTGTTTTCTTGAATAATTTTAAAGATGCCTCTGGTAAGATCCAACAAAATGTAATTATTGTTAAAATCCTCATCCTGGGGTGGCTGCACATGAATTGATTTATTTGCAAGCACAGATAGGTGTCTTTACATTGAGCAATCAAATGCAGGAGGTTGTGTGTTGTGATCTCAGCAAGGCAAAGAGAAAGGAAGGGAAGTGAAGGAAAAGTCAGTGTAGCAGATAGGCATTCTTGCATCTAACTTCTTGTTGGATGGATTTGAAACAGAAAATTTACACCACTATCCAGGGAATATATCTGAAATCAATTAGCATTTCTGGCACCACCTTTGACAAACTGGGCAACTGTATTCAGTTCGGAGACCCTTTAGCTCTTGCAACAGGATACCTGGGAAGCATCTCAGAGAACACTGATGCCTTTTAGAGACATTATCTAGGCGGCCTGCAATGCTAAAATCACCATTGGTATTCATGGCAAAAAGAGGGCAGTATTGTCATTGGTCCAGATTGCCTTACAGAAGAGTATTATTCCTCACTCCATAGGCGTCCCCTAGACACTCACACACAGGAGAACTTCACCATTTGAGCCACAGAGAGGAACTTTGAAGTTAGGTGACCTCAATAAGCTTGTGTGAACCAGGAAAAGGTGGAGCTATTCTCAAAATAAGAGAGGACATCAAAAGTTTGCAAAAAAACAAGACACAAAGGGGCCAACTGAGAACTAGGTTTAACGATCATTGAAAAATATAGTATGTGTGTAAGTGCGGTTTGAAACAGCCTCTACCCTGTTTTTTTTTTTTGTGTTGTTGTTGTTTGTTTGTTTTCCTTCTTTTCCGGTTAAAAAAGAGAGAAAGAAAAAAATAATAAAAGAAGAAAGAAACCTAACAGTAGCAGATTTGAGGCTGCCTGAGCTGGATGTATGTTTGCAGGATGTGGCTCTGGCTGGAAGCCACAGTGGGAAGGTAATAATTTAATGTAAATGGGGCTGCATTTCCATAGCTTAAATTCTTACAATAATGGCTACCTTTACTTTCTTCCCCTTGACAGGCAAGGAGAGGAAGGTGTTCCATGCCCCCCACCCCCCTGCACTGTTTCCAAGGTCTTAGGACTTTTGGGGCTCTCTCTCATTAGGGAAATGTATGTCTCTGATTGATAAGGACATTAGGATGCTTTAGCTCCATGGACACTTCTACACAGGGAGGCTGGTGCTTTGAATCTGAAGCCTAATTGATCAATCTCCTGACATCCCCAAATTTGTGCACCCTGGGTAAGGGAGGTGATTTTTGCATGTAGTGGTTTTTTTTCCCTAGTTCTTAGTCATACTTCCTAAATGACACCTTTGCTTATTGTCAGCCTACGGTCAATGCTATCAGAAAATAAGAAAATGCTAGCTTTCTGCGTTATGATTCTCCACAACATTTAATATCCATCATTACCTTTCCCAGGAGCCTGCCCATAGTCAGTGCTGATTAGAGGACAGAAAATATGTGGTCTTATAAATTTCTGGTCATACTTTTGGGGAGTTTTGCAATGTTTTTGCCACCTATAAATTCAAAATATCAAATAGATTGTGTGATAATGTGCTGGAAAATGGCATTATATAGTACAGAAAAATTTCCCATGAAAAATTCTTTTTAGTTTTGTGAATTGGAAGACAAGAACAATGGGTTAAGGGTCTTATGAAACTTAGATGTGGGACTCAGGTAAATATTGGAGTCACCCTGTATATGACTCAGCTGAAAGGAATTCAATGAGCAAATACAGTGTCTCTATCTAAGCGAAAAAGCATTACAGCATATACCTCTCCAGTTCTTTCGGCAATTGAAACTTCATGTTTTGAGTGTGTTAGTAGATAAAATTGTGGCCTCTGCCTTGCTACTAAAATGTCAGAGAGAAAAATTGAAATATACTTGGTGGAAATCAAACTTGTCTCATTTACCATTCTGACAGGTGGTAATGAAGGGAGGAGGTGATTAGATTTGACAGTCAAAAGGGAAAGGACACCTAATGAAGGCCTTTAGGATTATTTTTCCCTCCCTGCAGAGATTAGTGTCATTGGCACTCATTCTTTATGTACAGGAGACTGAGCAAATGACAAAAGTACATGGAAGTTATAGCCTTCGAAGTGAGATTGCAGTCACCCCATGGAGGCTGACAAGATATGCATTGAGAGGGTTTGGCAAAAAGAACGTGCTTTTGAACTTATTGTTTTTGTTTATTACCAGAGAAGTTTCATTCTCATGGTGAGCCTTGAATTTACATGTTTATTTTCAAGTAGTTTTAAAATAATATTCTAATTTAAATAGAAACTTGTATTATCAAATTAGACTTGAACTGAAACTAGATCCTCTGAAATTCCAAAAAAAATAATTTTGAGAAGACTGATCATAAATATTGCCAACTATTCCAAAAAGAAGCTAAAATGAGCCTCATATAAATAACCATAAGGACCAAAATATTATCCTTCAGCAATCCATTGTTAGCAAATTTTATTTAAATCCATGATTTCTCAAGTTTGTTAGCTGTCTTTAGTAGTGTTGTTTTCAAATAGTTTATTTAGTTTGCTTTAAGTAAAAATAAACATTTATTCCATTGAATTATTATCATTCAACCTGTAATCCCTTGGCAGTTTCAAATTTAACTAGTATGGTATGGTTTTCCCACCAACCATAAAATGTCTCAGATTGTATAATATTTTTTTTTAGTTCATGCTTCCTTGTATATCTGAAAGAGTCTGAATCTCACATCTGGAAACAGCAGGGCAGTAATTTCCAAGATCACATATTTCATTGGGATTGGGAAGGACTCAAAGATATGGGTAGCATTCTTAGATCACTTGACTGGAGTGCTTGGAAGGAGGTGAATGTGTGATCAAAACTCAAGTAAATGGTGAACAAAGCTCAAAATTTGTAAGACTTATAGAAGCTAAAGTGCTCTTCAATTGTTATGTGTTCCCTCCTACATAAATGTGGAGGCTATGTACACATGGGAGAACTGCTCCAATTCAACTACTGTGTGCCAGCCACTCTTCAAGGTACTTGAAGATGTAAGAACAAACCAGACAAAACTCTCTTGTCATGGAGATCTATATTCTGGTTGGATGAAATATTCCACAGGCCAATAATCAAATAAATGTAGTATATGGTGACTATGATAGTCCTATCCTAGGATAGGATATATAATGAAAAAAATCTATCAAGATACAGATCTAAGATTGAGAGAAGTTCAGACAGGATGGTTAGGAAAGGCTTTTTGTACTTAATTGACATTTGAGCTGAGACCTAATGTATTGAAGGAGGAAGCCATGTGGGTCTTTGGGAGAAGAAGGAAAAGGAAGAACCAAAATAATAATGTGATATGGGGACGTCCACATATGCCAGGCATAACAAAGATCCTACTATGTTTGGATTGGCCTAAGCAAGGAGAAGATGGGTAGAGGTGAGATCAGTGTGGGTGTGGGGTCCTGCCATACAGAGCCTTGTAGTATTCTATGGTAAATGCAATGGGAAGCTATTGGAGTAACTGCATGATTAGAACTGCCACTTGCTATGGAACAAGCTCCACAGGGAGGGATCCTGAACTCACTTCTAGACTGGATAAGTCTGAAGTGCCTGGCACACTTTATAACTGAAGTCTTAAAGAAGCAATTTATTACGTAAATTTGGAATTCAGGGAAGAATTATGGGGTTATAAATGGACCCATTGTGAAAATAGCACCTAAAACCAAAAGATTAGATGGAATCAAGTAAATAATAAAGTAATTAAATAAAGGAGATATTTGCCAAGTCTTGATAAGAGCTCAAGGTTAATAACCTATGTATCTGGGTTAAATAATTTAAAATATTAGGAGGGTTATGACCCTCATTTCTTGTTATGATCCAGTTCTCTTCATCCCCTTGTATATTCTTTCTAAGGAAGGTAAAGTAGTGAAGGTGATTTCTTCACACCCTCAGATATTGATCAGAATTCTTTTTACTGCGGGAGAAGGTTACTGTTTTAAAAAGCATACATCTATATTTCAACTCTCTGTTCCACTGCCTCACTTCCAAATGACTGATTTAGAAAGATGGTCTTATTTCTTGGAGCTTAGTTAACATTCATAGAGGTAGTCTAGGAAAGTCTGGTGATGTTTACTTTTCTAGACTTCCACCCTAGGTAGTGAAGGCTTTCAGCCACCTTTGTGCCACAGTGGTTGGCTAGTTGGCTGGGTACTTTCTTTAAAAAAATTGGTATACCTGGATTTAGGGAAATAGAATAAGAATACTCATTTATGTCAAAAACCTAGGTCCCTGAATCCATTTTTCAACAGGTAGCTGTGCATCAGGCAGCCATGGCTGCATACTCATGGTCCTTTCCCATCCCATTTTAGCAATTGTTCATTGTGTGTTCCTCCCTAGGGGAACCTCAGAGTGAAGGAGGGATATAAGAGATAGGGTTCAGGTATCTAAATCTGAACAGAATCCTTTTTTTTTCCCTTAAAGGCTCTGCTAGCAAATTGTGGTTTCCTGGAAATGATGAAACACCTTAAAGTAATGTATGTTTTGTGGGTGCCTTTGACTCTTCCTGATTAGACCTGTTCCTTCAGCACAGGGACTGTATTTTGTTCCCAGATGTATTCCCAGTGACTAACATGATCCCTGGCATATGGGACACACTCAATAAGATTTGTTGAATGAGGAAAGAAAATAGTGCCCCAGGCATTATCTATTTTCTCTGAAAGGAGACAGTATTATGTTTTCACAATGAACCATTCCTTCCTCCTTTTTCCCATAGCAAGCCAGTTCACCTTTCCACCAATGTTTATTTTTTCTAACTCTCTGGAGTTAACAGGGTCCTGAAAGTCATATGCTGCTTCAGCCTGGATTGGAACAGTCCCATTGTGCAGCTTTCCATCTCTTCTTGGAATTCTGGAACAGGCTGTGGAATTATGGCCCTCTACTTAACTGCATAAACCACCTACAGCCTCCAGTACGGTTAACTCCCTACCCCAGGACCACCTATGGATTCTGAGTGCCATGCACTCTAGATCACATACTTCTTTGGCTGGAAGAACTGGAACTCCACTGTCTTTCTACTCATCCTTTTTTTTTTTTACCCCTCCTGTGTCCTAACTTCAGAGAACTCCCTAGCATGACTTTCTCAGAACACGTATGGTGCTTGGAATCTGTATCACTCATTTGGCACTAATTGCTTCCTTGCATGCTTAATATACATTAATGCAGAAGTTCTCAAACTTTAGCATTTATCAGAATCACCAGAAGGGCTTGTTAAAACACATTTCTGGGCACTACTCCAAGAAATTCTGATTCAGTAGGCCTGGGGTGAAGCCTAATTTGCATTTTGAACTTCTCAGGTGACATTGATGATTCTGGGACAATACTTTGAAAATTACTGGACTAGAATTTCTTAATTCTGGATGCACATTGGAATCAGCCAGGGCAAATTATAATCTGTGCAATGCTCAGATCCCATTTTAATCAGAATCACTAGATGTGAGACCCACACATTGGTAGGTATAGGAGAAACCATTCTTTTTCTCGACTTGAATCACTACATGCCAATAAAATAGAAAGTTCTGCCTTCTTGGAAGTACTGGAGACAAACACATCTTTGAAATGGTATATTTTAAAAATGCCAATAAACCATATTTCTTTACAACATAGGTTCTCAAAATGTGTTTCCTCAACCTGTACCTTTAGCATTTCCTGGGCCCCATGCCATACAGATCTATTGAGACAGAATGTTGGGTTGTGGAGTCTAACAATCTGTATTTAAAGGTCTCTAGGGGATTTTGTTGCACACTCAATTTTGAGAACCAGAGCTCTATTAGATGAGTAGGTAGTTTGGTAGTTAAATCATTCTCAACCATAGCTAACAGCAGAGTCACCTGGAGAGCTTTTATTTTTAAAATTTTTATCTATTTTTTATAATAATGGGTGATTTTTTTTAAAAAAGAGAGGGAGAAATAAACATCAATTTGTTGTTACACTTATTTACTCATTCATTAGTTGATCTTTGTGCCCTAACTGGGGATCAAACCCACAACCTTAGTGTATTAGGATCATGTGTTCATCAACTGAACTACTCGGCCAGGGCCTGTGAAGCTTTTAAATATATATAGACCCAGCCTCAGGTATTCTAATTTAATTGTCTGTGGTGGGCATCCATAGTTTTCAAAGCACCACAATTGATTTATTGTACAATCTGGAGTATACAATGACTGAGACAAATAATTACTTTGTAACTCATTAACCTAAACATTTATAGTGGCTGTGGCTCTACTTTCACATTAATGAATAGATATTCTGGCTGACCACATTTATTATAAATGGATATGATGGTAAAGTTACTGCTATAGACTGAATGTTTGTGTCCCTTCAAAATTCATATATTGAAATCCTAACCCCCAACATGATGGTATTAGGAGGTGGGACCTTTGGCAGGTGACTAAGTCATAAGGGCAGAAGCCCCATACAGGGGATTAGTGGCTTCATAAAAGACCTTGGAGAGTTTCTTTGACCCTTTTGTTATATGAGGTCACAGAAAGATGAAGCAGGAAGCAGGCTCTCACCAGACACCAAATCTGCTTCTTGACCTTGGATTTCCCAGCCTCCAGGACTCTGAGAAATAAATTTATCTTGGTTATAAGCCACCCAGTCTATGAATTTGTTTATAGCAGCTGAAATGGACTAAAACAGTTACCATCACCAAGTCTTGTGGGGGGCTTTGAGTGAAGTATGTGGAAGTACAGTGATAAACACTGAGGATACAAATAACATGGCATACTTCTTAGGGATTTAAAGTCTAGAAAGGGAGTGAAGGTGTGACAGATTAATTGCAAAAGTGGCCACAGTTATTCCCTTCATTGGGTCCAAACCCTTTTGCGATGTTCCTCCCCTGCTCCACATATCAAGAGGTTTTTACTTTTTAATCCTTGTATCTGAGCGGTCTGTGTGCCTTGAATGGATCAATAGGATGTGGCAGAAATGATGCTGAGACACTCCTCAGACCAGGCTTACAGAATCCTTAGGAACACCCATGTTCTCTCTTGGACCCCACTGCCATTATGAGAATAAGCTCAACCTAGACTGCTGGAGAATGAAAGACCTTATGAAACAGGGCTGAGGCTATCCTAGAACAGAAACCCTTATTCAATCCAACAGCTGACATGGGTGAGTGAGGGAGCCCAGTGGAAAACAAGAGAACAAACCAGGTGAGCTTAGCCCAGATTGCTGACGTATAGGACCATGAGATAATTAAATAAATAATTACTGCTTTAAGTCACTAAATGTTGGGTAGTTTTTGAAGCAGTGTATCTCAAATAATATGGATACTATAAAATTTATCCAGATGTTTTTAACCTGAATCGATGAGCATTAACATAAAATTTAATGCTTTGCTAACAACTGAATGCAGAAAGAGAAATTGTACACTGCCTAAAATTAGACAGCCTCAACTCCTTTGACATCTAAATGTATCAAAATTAAATAATTTCTTAAAATACATATTCAATTAAGATTATTCATAAAAATTATTTTGTCAGCAAGGGAGAGAAAGATTTGTGATTCATGGGAAAGTGGGGCCAGGAGAGTAGAGACTATAGCATTAGGTTAGCAAACTTTAGAGTTATATAAAAAGGAACAATAACCTCTTCAATGTCATAATATTTGTTGGGGGTGGATACCAAAAGAAAGGGTTTCATCAATATGTATAGTCTGTTAATCTTCTCTCTAACTATAAAACATCCATATGTGACTTTTTTTAACCTGATAGAGTCTATAACTCTCTTTTGTTTCTCAAAAGGATTATTGAAGGACAATTCACACCCCAAGTTAATATTTCAAAATCCTAAAAGACTAACAACAAAATGCAAAGTGTCTATGCAGAATAATACAGATGTAGAGTGCAGACAAGTGCTTTAAGGATTTAGAAAAAATGGGTACCTTTTTTGGATCACCGATAGAAAAAGATCTATCATGTGCCAAATATTTTAAGTGTGTCATTTCATTTACTCCTCAAAAAATACTCTAAAATGTAGTTGCTGGTTATAGCTGAGATCACGAAAGCTGAAGATTATGGACATAGTGAATAAGGATATTTTTTATCACAAGGAACTGAAAGCCCAGTTCCAACTGTCTTAAACAATAGAAGTAATTAGCTCATGTAATTGAAAACTGGCAAGGTAAGGTATGGGTGTGGTTTAATCAGGCCTTCAACATCTTTGCTCTGAGATTCTTTACATTCTGCCTTTCTTCTTGTGTTGACTTTGCCTTCCAGGTGCCTTATTTTATGGTAGCTGCAGCAGATCCAAGCTTTTGAATTAAACACCACATCATCCTTAAGAAGAGGAAACAATCAGTGTATAAAAGAGTTAAGCTTTACTTAGGCTGGAACAAACTTAGGTCACATGTATACTTCTGAAGCAATCACTATGTCTATAAGAAAGCCACATGCTAATTGGCTTAGGCTGGGTTATCCGTACTCCTAAAAGATATAATGTCAGGCTTATATTTACTACTTCAAATGGACAATGGTCTGGGCTATTCTCATCCAAAACCTTCAGCTTTCACATAAATGGCAGAGGAAAGGAACAGAAGCCAGTAATATTCACCTTGACTAGTAAGTGATGGGAACCATTTTTTTTTCTCCAACCCAGTGTTCTTTTCCTTATGCCAACCTTGTCTTCAAAAGGAAGTAAGACTTGAATCGGGCCTTCAGGGTTGGACATAGGAGGTGATCTTAAAATATTCAGTAACTTGTAAGAACTTTTGAGGTCTGGGAATGAAAAGCACGATTGTGTGTGAACTCGGAGAATTAACAGTAAGGGTTGTGCCTTCCTCCATTGGTGGCATGATTAGAAGACTAGCAGTCATTTGTTCTACTGTCCTGACAATTCAGGGAATTTTTTAAGCAGCGTTTTTTGTAAAGGAGGGGTTAAAATGACTTCTTAGACGTTGACAGTCCAATAATGCATGTTAGCAGAAGGAGGACAAAGCTACGATTCATCTGCTAGGTCTTGGTGATGTCATAAACAGTTATGACAGTCCTAGAACTTTAAGATTGAATTACCTTCTTTGTACCCACTGAAGGAGCAGGATTTGCTGTGTATAACACACTGTGTAAGCTAAACAGTGTTTGGTGGTTTTCACATGGTGCATGGAAAGAAGGGAACTTGATCTGTGAACCCAGAAGATCATGAATCTGATATGCGGGAAGACAATTTTACCCCACAAATTGCTTTGGTCTCTGATATATAATTCTAAAATTAAATAAATTAATATGTGATGACATTTCCCTAACCTAATCTTAAGTATCACTGTTGGATTAATCTAATGAAGAGACCAAAATTGAGCACTTCTTTAGGTAACTAATAACACTATAATAGTCCAAGATTATAAAATCAGTTAATAATTCAAACCCATTAAATGTTATTGGTAGAAAGGCTTATCGTAGGCAGAAGGGAATGAATCAAATCTATTTCTTTTTCTCATAGTAATTAAATATTTTATAAGAATTTACCAATTGAACATTCCAAGCACAGAAACATGGACAGTTTATGCAAGATTTGAATTTAGAAGGTAAAAACACCAGGTTTGTAAATCAGAAATGCTATGGATCACAGAGAATTTTTAAAGTCTCCAAAGCCAAGGGGAAAATGGGATTAACAGAGCAGATAATTGGAGAATATTCTTAAAGTTAATTTTTAAAAACTTCTGTTGATTTTTGGCCACCTTTTTGATATTCTCATTTTTAGTTAATATGGCAGTAAATCTTACTTTAAAAGTAAGATGTTTCTTCCAGACAATGCAGGGTGAGTAAGAAATTATGCTGTGTTTTGCCTTAATGAGGATTAGCTGCTAAGAGGACATCTCAATCATCAAAGAAGACCAAAATCTGTTTGAAGTATAATTTTATACATTTTTAATGAAGAAATTTAAAAAGAGACTTATAGAAGACCTTTGGCATATCTGTGGTTAGTTACAGTAGAGATGAATGTAAAATTAAATCCAAGTTAGAATAATACAAAGATTCACAGAGGGAACAACACCCAAATCACTGCTGAAAAAGTGCTTATAGCTGTTGACTATTGTCAGATGAGCTCAAATTTGAAAAAAAAAAGACTAATAAACTTAAATTGCATAATCATAAGAAAATAATCTAATAAATAAAGGACAAATTCTATAATTTAAGATTGATTTGTTGTATTTTTTAACTGATAGATTACTCAAGGGGTTGATGCCATCAGAAATAATAAAGACCTTTTCTTTTATCAATTACCATTATTTATGATTTTGCCTGATTAATTATTTTTTCCAAATAATTTTTAAAAATGTATTTTTATTGAATTTATTGGAATAACATTGGTTAATAAAATTCTACAGGTTTCAGGTATACAATCCTACAATGCATCATTTGTATATTGTATTTTGTGTTCACCATCACAAATCAAATCTCCTTCCATCACCATTTACCCTTTCTTTACTCTCTTTTACATTCCCCCAAATCCCTTCCCTCTGGCAATCACCATACTATTGTCTGTGCCCATGAGTCCTCCTTTTATTCTTTGCTTAATTTCTTCACCCTTCTAACCCAGCCCCAAACCCCCTCCTCTCCAACAGCTGTCAGTATATTCTCTGTATCCATGTGTCTATCTCTAGTTTGTTAGTTTACCTTGTTCATTAGCCTCCACATATAAGTGAAATCACATGGTACTTGTTTTTCCCTGACAGACCTTTACACTTAGCATAATATTCTTCAGGTCCATCCATGCTATCACAAAAGGTAAGATTCCCTTCTTTTTCATGGCTGAATAGTATTCCATTGCATAAATGTCCTACAGTAGTTTTATCTTCTCATCTAATGATGGACACTTGGACTGCTTCCAAATCTTGGCTACTGTATATAACACTGCAATGAACATAGAGATGCACATATTCTTTTGAATTAGTGTTTTGGGTTTCTTTGGATATATTTCCAGAAGTAGAATCACTGGATCATAAGACAGATCCATTTTTAATTTTTTGAGGTAATTTCATACTGTTTTTCACAGTGGTGACACCAATCTGCATTCCCACCAATAGTGCTTGAGTGGTCTCTTTTCAACACATCCTCAGCAACACTAGTTTTTTTGTTGATTTATTGATGATAACTATTCTGAGAAGTGGGAGGTGATATCTCATTGTTGTTTTAATATGCTTTCCTCTGTTGATTGGTGACATTGAGCATCCTTTCATATATTTATTGACCATCTCTTTGACCTCTTTGGAGAGTGTCTATTCAGGTCCTTTTTCCATTTTTTAATTGGATTGTTTGTTCTTTTTGTGTTGAGTTTTATAAGTTACTTGTAAATGTTGGCTATTAAGCCCTTATCAGATATTTCAGGGAAAATATCCTCCCATTCAATGGGTTGTCTTTTCATTTTGTTGATGGTTTCCTGTACTGTGCAAAACATTTTAGTTTGATGAAGTACCATTTGTTTTTTTAATTTTGTTTTATTTTATTTTGTTTTATTTTTTATCTTGCTTGAGACAATATATCTGAAAATATGTTACTACAAGAAATGCCTTAGATTTTACTGCTTATGTTTTTTCTAGGATATTTATGGTTTCAAGTTTTACATTTAAGTCTTAAACCCATTTTAGAGTTTATTCTCATGTATTATATAATAAGATGATCTAATTGCATTTTTGTGCATACATCCACCCAAATTCCCCAACATAATTTATTGAATTGATTATCTTTACCCCATTGTATATTTCTGCCTCCTATGTCAAAGATAAATTAACAATAAAAGTATTGGTTTATTTCTAGGCTCTCTATTGTGTTCCATCGATCTATATATTTTATGTCAGTACCATGCTATTGTGATTATTACTATACCCTTGTAGTGTAGTTTGATATAAGCTAGTATGATTTCTCCAACTTTGTTCTTTCTCAAAATTTCTGTGGCTATTCAGAATCTTTTGTGGTTCCATATAAATTTTTGGAATATTTGTTCTAGTTCTGTGAAATACCCCATTGGTATCTTGATAGAAATTGCATTGAATCTGTAGATTGCTTTGGGCAGTATGGACATTTTGCTGATGTTAATTCTTCCTATCCATGAACATAGTATATTCTTCCATCTATTTAATTCTTTTTTTAGCATCTTTCTTCAGCATCTTATAATTTTCTAAATACAGGTCTTTTAAATCCTTGGTTAAACTTATTCCTAGGTATTTTGTTTTTTTTGAAGCAGTTGTGAGTTAGATTATTTTCTTGGTTTCCCTTTTTGATAATTCATTATTGGTGTATAAAATGCAACTGATTTCTGTATGTTTATTTTTTATCCTACCACTTTACTGAATTCATTTATCAGTTTTAGTATTTTTTGGTAGAATCTTCAGTTCTCTATATAAAATATCATGTCATCTGCAAATAATAACAGTTTTATTTCTTCTTGTCTAATCATTCAGTCTAGGACTTCCAGTACTATGTTTACTAAGAGTATTGAAAGTGAACATTTACATCTTATTCCTGATCTTAAGGGAAATATTTTAGTTTTGTCCATTAAGCATGATGTTGGGTGTGGGTTTGTCATATATGGCCTTTATTATGTTGAAGTATGTTCCCTGCAGTCCCACATTGCTAAAAGATTTTTATCATAAATGGGTGCTAGATTTTATTAATTTTTTTTCTGCATATATTGGTATGATCATGCAGTTTTTATCCTTCATTTTCTTTATGTGATGTATTACATTTATTGGTATGTGGATATTGTACCAACTTTGCATCTTTGGAATAAATACCATTTGATCATAGTCTATAACCTTTTTAATGTATTGCTGGATCTGGTTTGCTGATATTTCATTAAGGATTTTAGCATCTACGTTCATCAGAAAAATTGGCCTATAATTTTCATTCTTTGTGGTGCATTTATCTGGTTTTGGAGTTAGCCTAATTTTGGCCTCATAAAATGAGCTTGGGAGTCTTTCCTTCTCTTGAATTTTTTGAAATAGTTTGAGAAGAATAGGTGTTAGGTCTGATTTGAATGTTTGGTAAAATTCACCTGTGACCCATCCAATTGAGAAGTTTTGTTTGTTGGGAGTTTTTTTGTTACTTCACTAATTGTAATCTGTCTATTCAGATTATATGATTCTTCCTTTGATTCAGTTTTGGAAGATTTTATATTTCTAGGCATTTCTCCATTATTTCTAGATTGTCCAATTTGTTTGGCATATAGTTGTTCATAATGTTTTCTTACAATATTTTGCATTTGTGTGATATCTGTTTTTTCTCCTCCTCTTTTATTTCTGATTTTATTTATCTGAACACTCTGTCATTTTTCTTGATGAGTCTGGTTAAAAGTTTGTCAATCTGTTTTATCTTTTCAAAAAACAAGCTCTTATTTTAGCAATCTTCTATTTTTTTTGGATTTTATTTTGTTTATTTCTTCTCTTACCTTTAATATTCCCTTTCTTCTACTCACTGCGGGCTTTGTTGGTTGTTCTTTTTCTAGTTCTTTTAGTGTAAAATTAGATTCTTTATTTGAGCTTTTCTTTCTTTCTTCCTTTCTTTTCTTTTCTTTTTTTTTTTTTTTGAGATAGGCCTGTAATGCTATGAATTTCCTTTTTAAGACTGTTTTCCCTGTATCCCATACATTTTGCCTTGTTGTATTCTCATTTTCATTTGTTTCAAGTTACCTTTTCATTTTTTCTTTGATCTTGTTGTTAATCCATACACTGTCTAGTTACATGTTATTTAGCTTCCACATCTTTGTGTGGTTTTCAGAGTTTTTTTTTTCTTGTGATTGATTTCTAGTTTCATACCATTATGGTCAAAGAAGATGGTTGATATGATTTCAGACTTCCTGAATGTAATGAGACTTGTTTTGTGTTTTAACATGTGGTCTATCCCAGAAAATGCTTCACGTGCTCTTAAAAAAATGTATATTCTCCTGCTTTGGGGTGATATGCTCTGTAGTTATTAATTAAATCCATCTGATGTAGTGTGCCATTTAAGACCACTGTTTCCTTGCTGATTTACTGTCTGGAATGTCTATCCATTAATGTCAATGGGTTGTTAAAATTCCCTACTCTGACTATGTTACTGTCGATCTCTCCTCTTATGTCCATCAAAGTTTGCTTTACATATTTAGGTTGTCTGATATTGGGTGCATAAATGTTTATAAGGTTTATATTTTCTTTGTGGATTGCTCCCTTTATCATTATGTAGTGTCCTTTTTGGTCTCTTACTGTAGCCTTTCTAAAAAAGTGTATTCTGTAAGATATACCTTGTTTTGCTGTGTATAATGTACACTTTTTTTGCCCAAATTTTTGAGGGAAAAATAAGGATGCACATTATATAAGGGTATAATGATTACGTACCATGAGTATAATAATCCTGTGCATAATGCAGAAAAAAGTGAGTGTGCATTATACATGGCAAAATACAGTGAATATTTCTACTGCAGCTTTCTTTAAATTTCCCTGTGAATGAAATATAGTTTTCCATTTCTTTTCTTTTATACTGTGTGCATTTTTGTTCTGGGATGCATCTTTTGTAGACAATATATATAATGGTGTTACTTGGTTATCCATTCAGCTGCCTTATTTCTTTTAATTGGAGCATTTAAGCCATTTACATTTAAAGTGATTATCAATAGGTATGTATTTAATTCTTTTAATTATGTTTCTGGTTTTTTCTTCATCTTCTTTTTCTTCTTCTACTTAAAGCAACTTTAACTTTTTTTATAATACTGATTTTGTGTTAAACTCCTTTTATTTTCCTTGTCTGGGAAGATTTTTATTTCTTCTTCAGTTTTAAATGATAGTCTTGCTGGGTAAAGTAGTCTTGGTTGTAGGTTCTTGCTTTTTACCATTTTGAATATTTCATACTAATTTCTTCTAGCCTCAAATGTTTCTGTGGAGAAATTAGATGACAGTCTTATTGGGGCTCCATTGTTAGTAACTAACTGTTTTTCTCTTGTAGCTTTTAAGATTCTTTGTGTTTAATTTTGCCATTTTAACTATGATGTGTCTTGGTGTGGGCATTTTTAGATTCATCTCTTTGGAACTTTATTAGCTTTCTGGACCTGCATGCCTTTTTCCTTTACCTGGTTACGGGAGTTTAAAGTCATCGTTTTTTCAAAAAAGTTCTTGATTCCTTGCTCTCTCTTCTTCTTCTTCTGCTACCACTATGATGCTGATGTTGTTATATTTCATGTCATCTCAAAGTTCTCTTAAACTACCCTCATATTTTTTATTTTTTATTTTTCTGTTCTGACTGGGTGTTTCATTTCTATCTTGTTTCAAATCACTGATTTGATCCTCTGTTCATCCACTCTATTATTTATTCCTTCCTGTGTACTCTTGATGTCAATTATTTACTTTTCATTTCTAACTTGTCATTTTTTTGAGGTTTATATGTCCTTTTTCATGTTGTTTTAGTTATCACTAAGTTCCTTGAGTATCCTTATAACCATTACTTTGAACTCTATATCTCATAAATTGTTTGCCTCCGTTTCATTTAGCTCTTTTTCTGGAATATTCTCCTTTTCTTTTATTTGAGGCTTGTTTCTTTGTCTCCACAGTTTGGCTGCCTCTTTGTGTTTGTTTCTATGTATCACATAGAGTTGCTTTGACTCCCAGTGTTTGTGGGGTGGACTTTAGTTTTAGATATCCAGTGGGTCCTAGTGGCACAGTCTTTTTGATCACCTGAGCTGGGTGCTATATGAATGTCACTTCTGTATGCTATGTGGGCCCTCCTATTGTAATTGAGTCTTGATTTCTATTGGCCCATTCACTTGTGGGATTGACCCTAAGTCTGGCTGGCTGTGAGGCTCAGTCCCAAGAACAGTCTATGAGCTGCTGTGCAGGTTCTGACCCCACAATGCAGAATTTGCCTCAGCAATGTCTGTTGCCTGCAAAGATCTCCTTTTAGATATGACACTTGTGAAACTTATTAGATCCTTCTTTGATGTTGTCTGAAGCTGGCTGCTGGGTGTGGTGGTTTGGGGCCCCTTGGGAGAGACTCTGGTGCAGACCAATGTCAGACAGTGTCTGTGTCTGGTCCTTGGCAACCTGTTTGGAGCAACAAGAGATCCACAATTTGTGGCTGCCTCTGCTTGTCTTGGATGCCCATGGGAAGGACCAAGCTGCTTACCATGGCCAGGTTTTTCTAGCATTGTGCCCAGGGGGCAGGTCAGCAAATATCCCAAGGCACCCTGATATCTACCTCCACTTGCCTCCACATGCAGGATACCTGTTAGGCTCAATAACTGCTGGTAGGGTCTGGAGGGTGAGACTAGTGGATCTCCTGTAAGTGGGAGGTGCCAGTCAGATTTCAGAGAAGGTGGTAAGTATGATCCTTGCATCAGAGTCACATTACTCAGTCTATGCTGGATTTTGCTCCAAGCCACTAGGAGTCAAGGAAGTGGAGCTTCCAGAGCCTGATGTTTGGGTCTGCTGGAAGCTGGGAGAATGGTTCTGTTAGATCTCCTGTCATATTCACAGGAAAGTGGTTGAAATGGCCCCCACCCCAAAGCCTATTCTGCCTAGACCTTTACACACTAGCCAAGAAAGCTGACTCCTCAACAGGGCCCTAGCTTCGCAGGGTGCTGTGAGAAGGAATGCTGGGAGTGGGGCAATTGCTTCCCTCCAAGCTGATGCCACGTGAAGGGGAGTGCTCCATCCAAAAGAAATGGTATCTGCAGTTTGGATGAATGACTCAGCACAGGAATTATGGTGGCTGTCCCACCAGCTCCCCAGAGCCTCAAGCTCAGGACTCTCCTCAGGTGACTCTAGTCTGCTCTACCCTCACTCAGCAGAAGACCTGGGTGAGTGGCTGCACAACAAAATTTTGTGCATTAGTCCTTTAAGCACATGCCTGTGTCTCCAGACGATTTCTGGTAGACAGAAATTCTATTGCTTTTCATAGCCTGATGTTACGTGGGCACCTCTCCTCTGCTCTGGGGCTCTGAGCTGAGGAGCCTGGCTTGGAGTTTAAACTCCATGTGTCTTGGGGGAAACTCCCCTCATCAGAGATATCTCCCTGAGATATCTCTCTGGAACCTCAGCAACTACTGATGGAGTGGAGCCAGACTTTTTCCATTCTCTGCTCTTCTTACCATTCTCAATGTCGCTTCTTCTGTAAATCCTTGGTTATATGACTCCTATTCAATTGATCTTCAGTTGGTTATTCAGGATGATTGTTCTATATTTTAGTTGTAATACAGTTTGTTCTTGGAAGGAGGTGAGTGTAGCTTTCACCTACACTGCCACCATCTTGAAATCCTGATTAATTCTTATATAATAAAAATAAAGTGCATTCAACCACTCAGGTATATACAGGGATCTTGTTGCCCAAATAACTTTCAGACATTAAAAGAAAAAAAATTTCATCAATTCCTGTACCAATTTTAAATAAAGAAGAGATATTTTAATATATACTTGTTGATTCAACAGAGTAAATATGCCCTAGATATTAAAACAGTGAAAGCCTTTTTAATTTATAGGTTCTTGCTTTATTCATTTTTACCTTTTTTTGGGTACTGACAGCTTCCTGATATATAACATTTATCCTCATGTTTACTGCTCCAAGGTAGACTCATGGCTTGGGGTGAATATAACTGGCTAGCTTAAGTTTAACCGATCAGTGGTGCCAACCCAAATAGATAGAAACCTATGAACTTTTCCCCAGCCCACAAAGCTTTATCTAGTGTGAATGGAATGCAATGGTTATTATGAAGTACTTTGAAGCTTATTGGCCTGAAGGCACTAATTCAAATTCTGCCCATACCTAAGAGGTAAATCCTGAAAAAGTGTTGCTGCAGATTGAAGGCTGTGTAGTCAATTACGTGAAATGAGTTGGTGGTTTGAGTCAAGAACTCAGTTGACCAGAGTCCAACTCACAAAAACCACTGATTGATACAATTTATAACCTTGTTAGCAGTATCTTCAGGAATGTGACTTCATGCCAAGAGACTGAGTAGTCATCTTCCACTCTGATTTTTCTTGTGGGCTCACATAAGAAAATTTGCTTTTTGGCGGACTGTGAGAACCCTGCTCAGAAGAAATAAAAATGCTCACTTCCAAAAGTCAATTGTCAGAACTTAATTAAACCAAATATGCTTTACAAAGCAATTCTTTAGCCTACAGAGATTTATAAAAGTAGACTAGTCAGAGCTCAGTTTTACATGACTATGTAACACTTTGGTTGTTAGAGATTATCAGGTATTGGAGTGGGTGGTGCAAATAACATTGCAGGTTTCTAGATAAGCAGTAATGAGAAAGAATTAATCTGTCCTTAAAAAGGTCATTTTGAATTTTAGAATTGGAAGGGTACTTGAAATGGAAAAGAAGAAACCAACATTTAATACAACAACTGTAAGGGAGTTATTATTTAATTTTACAGAGAAAGGGTGAAGGCATATTTGACACACGTCACATAAGAAACAGAACTAAGTCTAGAATTCAGTTTTTAAAATGCTCCTATTAAGCATGACTCCTCCATCAAGCTACCCTCCTTACCTTCTTTCTGACCCTCCATTAAAAATAAAGGCAATTTTATAGGGAAAAAAACTGTAAACAATTAAACCATTTAGATAATAATTTATTTGGCCAAGATTCCTTGGGTGTTGTTAGCCCAAAGGCATTCTGTAGAAAAGCAAAGCCTCGCCTGGTCTGATACTTGCCAGCAGGAGCTTCTGGTTAGATCCTGAGATCAGATTACATTTTATCCCTGAAAGGGGGAAGAAGTTTACACTTAAATTTCTGTGGCTGGTGAAAGCAAATGAGGTTTCTACAATCTGAAAAACTGTTTCCCCCAGGGTCTGTCCATTTTAGGGTATGTGGACCCATCCGAAACCTCAGGTGGGCTCACTGGGTGTGTGCAGGACAATGATGACACAGAAATGGCAGTACCTGCTATAGGCTGGAATGGGGGTGACTTGCACTGTGTATGTAAGGTGGAGTCAAGTCATATGTAAAATGGGAACTGCTTAGCCTAAAATCTTTACATCTGTAAAATATTTTTTTCCCTCTCTGATGATAGCAATACCACATACACAAGGGATAATTACTTTGGGTTTGTTTGCCTGTCATCTTGTCCTCCTGCATTCTAAATTCTCAGCATTACTCTGTAGCTACTTGATTCCCTAGCAATCCGAATATTTCCTTCTTCATTGTACATACTCCCAGGAAATGTAACACATCTGTTAATATAATCAGTGGATCCTAGTGGATTAACATGCACTTCTTTCACATTTTACCTTCTCTCTGCTCCCCAGCAAATTATTGCCTTAATTCAGAGGCATAATTCAAATGATGACATCAATAAGATAAGGAATTATTTAAAGAGTAGTGAGAGGGGTATGCATCAGTCCAAGTCCCAGTGGGAAATAATGAACAATAATTTGAGGAAGCTTTATTTGCAAAGGTGTAGGTGAGGTAGAGGATAACCACAAGGTAGAGTGAGGTTACTTGAGATTAGTAATCTGTTACTATATTGTAACTACCCTTCTTACTCTTGAAAGCATAAAGAGAAAGAACTGTTGTCATGATGATAAGACTAGGCCACTTAGGGGAGGTTGCCCTGACAGAGACAGTGACCTTCAGACTATGGGAACACTTACCTGAGGTGACCTTGTAAGAGGAAGCCAGGAGACAACACCTCCCATACCTTTCTTCCCCCTATTTCCTCCTGGGAATCCTCACTGGGTGAACTCAACTGGAGCTGAGTGAACTAGGGACAATATGAAATGCCACATAGAGAAGGGCAGAACATAGGTCTGGAGAGACAAATGGAAGACATTTGTCAACAGGCAGAAATTTTGACAGAACCCTTCAAGTGATGTGGTATAGGCCCTGACAATTTCTTCTACCCTGGAAGCTGACCCTAATGTCACAGATTTTGGAAAGTGAGGTTGTTATAACTTTTAACTTTACACAGTCTGTGAAGGTCAGTTAGTTTTCAATGCACAAAAAGCTATTAAACAATTTGTGGCTTACCTAAGTATTCTCTCTCTCTCAGCTTCTCCCCATTCCCTGCTGCTTTTTTGAAGAATTGACCAAATAAAGTAGAGAATGAGCCCAAATTAGTTTTGCTAATGTGACCAGTCATTGAAAACTCTTTTAACAAATCTTGGTGGGAAAAAGGAGGTTTGCATATAGTTAAAAATCAACCAATTAACTTTATTTGTCCCTGTAACAAGTATTTACTAAGTATCTACCACATACAAGAGACTGTGCTAGGTGTTATATTACATGTTAAGAATTGGTGGCCAGTGACCCAGACCTCAAAGAACTTATCATTTGATTATATGGAGATGAATGAGGATAGGCAAGTGGAGATATAATTCTAACAGGGAAAACAGTTGTCATACAATTTTAGTTGCAAAGAGTAAATGAAAATGTTAGAAGGTAAGCAGAAGGGACACTGGAAGTACCATTGCTCCAGACTGAGGTCAAGTAATGGGAAGTTTCCAAAGGAATGGATGTCTGAAATGAATTTCTAAAGGCAAATAGAATTAGCTAGTTGAAAGAGCATAAGAACATTCAAAGATAAAAATACCATTAGTGACAAGGAAAAGGTGTGAGAATAGATTATGAATATAAAGATGGGTAGGGTTAGAGTGAAGGCTGTAAAGGATTGGATGGGGGTAGGGATTGTTGATAGATTAAACAGTGGAGGCAGATAACCAATTTATTGAGTCTTCAATGCCTTGCTAAAGATCTTTGGTTTTGTTTGTTTTTTATCCTCATCTGAAGAGATTTTTTCATTGCTCTTAGAGATAGAGGAAGAGAAAGAGGAAGGGAGAAAGAGAAACACCATGTGAGAGAAAAGCATCAATTGGTTGCCTCTTGAACATGCCCAGATCAGGGATCATATGCCTGGATGGGAATCTTATGCACCCAGACTGTGGTTGGAACCTGCAACCTAGGTATGTGCCCTGACTGGGAATTGAACCTGCAACCTTTTGGCTGTGGGATGATGGTCTGATACTCTAACCAACTGAGCTATACCAGCCAGGGCTTCTTAAAAATTTTTTATTTAGATAATTCCATTGTGTAAATTTTACCCTTTGCAATAGCATGGATGGACCTGGAGAACATTATGCTGAATGAAATGAGCCAGTCAGAGAAAAACAAGTACCATATGATTTTACTCATATGTAGAATCTAATGAACAAATTGAACTAACAAACAAAACAGAGACAGACTCATAGATGGAGAAGAGATGACAGTGGAGGGGGGAGGTCAGGGGGTGGAAAGATTAAGCAAAAAGGAAAAAGGTTTCATGGATACGAACAACAGTTTGGGGATTGCTGGGGGTAGGGGGATATAAGGGACTAAATAGTGATAGAAAAAAAATATAAAGTTTAAATAAAAAACAAACTGAGCAAACAAGCAGAACATAAACAGAATCATAGATATGGAGATCATTTAATGGCTACCAGTTGGGAAGGGGAAGGAAGAGAATGGGGGAAAAGGTACAGGGATTAAGAAGTACAAATTGGTAGGTACAGGATAGGCAGGGGGATATTAAGAACAATATAGGAAATGTAGAAGCCAAAGAACTTATATGCATTACCCATGGACATGAACTAAGAGGGTGTTGTCATATGGAATGGGAAGTAATGGGTAAAGGGGGTCAAATGGGGAAAAATTGGGACAACCGTATAACAGAATAATCAAGAAAATATGTAAAAAATTTAAAAATATTAATTAATTTATTTACAAAGAGCTTGGTTTCTATGATGGTAGCAATGGGAAGTCACTAGTAGATCTATAGAATGAATGATGTACATGAATTTCTATATTAATAGTTCACCCTGGCAGCTGTAGGCAGATTGACTGGAATTCAGCAGGTATATGGAGGGCCTGAATGGAGAAGCTATAGGGTGAGGCATAGAGATGAAGAGAGAAATTCAAGAGATTTTATATAGTTATAATCAATTGGGAATCATTGTTGATTAAATGTCAGAAGACATAGGTGATTCTGCCCTATTTTCATTTATTTATTTATTTGTTTGTTTATTTTCTCTCTCTTTTTAAAAATATTTAATTTATTTATTTCTAGAGAGAGGGGAAGGGAGGGAGAAAGAGGGAAAGAAGCAGCAAGGTATGGTTGCCTCTTGCTTGCCCCACACTGGGGACCTGGCCTGTAACCCAGCAATGTGCCCTGACTGGGACTCAAACCAGTGACCTTTTAGTTCACAGGCTGGCACTCAGTCCACTGAGCCACATCAGCCAGAGCTCTCTCTCCTCTTTTTTTGTCCCTTGACAACCCTTCACCTTTCCTCCCCGTTACTCCCCACCCCTACCCGCCCTGGCCACCATCAGTATGTTCTTCCTTTCCATGTCTCTGGCTATACCCTGCTTGCTTGTTTGATCTGTTGATCAGCTTCCACCCATAGATGAGATCACATGGCATCTGTCCTTTACCACCTGGCTTATTTCACTTAGCATGATCAATTAGATATTTTAAATGAGAGATATAAGAAATTTGATCTGTTAGAACCTTATATTTGGTTAACTCTTGCTGCCTAAGCAACTACTCTAAAATATCATGGCTTAAACAAGAATTATTTCTTATTATCCGTGTCTGAGGATTGGCTGCAGGGTGGTTATCCCAGTGTGGGCTCAGCTGAGGGCCTCTGCCTCAGGCTATGGCTGTTGGAATTGGTTAGTAGGGGTGGTTCCACTGTATGTAAGCATTCTGAGGCCCAGACTGAAGAAACAGTAATCTGGTTGTTGCCCTATTTTCATTTAGTGCAACTGGTAGTTTGTGGTGCCATTCACTGAGGTGTGGGAAACAGAAAGTGAATTAAGCCTGCCTAGGAGACCAGGATCACTTTCAGATATTTAGGTTTGAGATACCAGTGGAATATTCAGGTGGAGATGTCCAGTTTGATATCCAGACCGCTTGGTCTGGGTATGCGATTAGGAATATAGACTGCACAGTAGGCTTCATTTTTCATTGTTATGCATGAATAGCTGAAAGTTAATGGCATTATAACCTGGAATAGCTAATGTATCTTTTGGTGGTGGCAGGATCCAAGCCAAGTGCAATATTTTGTTATCTTGTACCCCAAATAGAAAGCTTTTCAACTGCATTTGTAAGAAGTATGGATCAGGGACCAGAGGATGTGGTGAAGAAAAATGGAAATTTCATCTTAGCTGTTGGGACCAGGAATAAAAATGAAAATATATACCTTACCTTAAAATTTTAGAAATTGGAGCAGTGTTCTAATTAGCAAATTCAGTAATGTAAGATAATGAATAATATAAGATGATGAATAAAACTTTTACCTTTGAGTAGGTGAAAAGATAATAGCTACCATAGACTAAGTATTAAATATGAGTCAGTACAAATGACCAGTTTGTTACCAGAGAGAGTACAAGGCAGAAAATAAACTTTGGACTATACATTAGGAGTGTAAGCAGGGTTAAAAGCAATATTAAGTACTAGGTAAAGTTCAGAGAACTTGGCAAGCATCCAAATATGAAATGTGTTGCTTTAGAAAATACAGAATGCCATAATACATCAAAGGTGATGTTTGAGGTTGAGTTTTGGGAACTCAATATAGTATAATATATCATATTATATCAGTTACTATGTGCTTCCGATTCTAGTTACCTACTGAGTAGCCTGACTATGAAATAAACTAACTGGAAGATTTTCCGCTGAAACAGACCAAATTTTGCAGGCTAAAGCTGTGTCTCTTCTCAAAGACTTCCATCATGCATTTTAATTCTAAGTGCCTTGCATTTATGAACTTTACATGGCTAAGTTTAATACTTATTTTGAGTTAATGAATGATCAACTTGTCATTGTAGGCTCACATTAAGAATTAAGGATAGATTGGATATAAATCAGCTAATACAAATTCTTACTAAAGAAAACCAGTTGCTTTTAGGGAATCCTTTGTTGAATTGTAACTGTTCAAATTGTTTTAACTTCAAGAGGAAAGACCAAATGGACCACTCATAGCACCATTCCTCTCAGTTGCTTTTATTTTGCAAATATCCTTCACATTAACACAATAGCTCAGGCAGGCTTTAAGAACCATTATAATTTATCACATATAATGCCTAATATTTTGGAAGCCTTTAAAATATGTATTATTAACCTAAGGAGCTGTACTGGGTGCCAATAAATACTTGATACTGTCTCATCAAAATCTTTATATAGTAAAAAATGTTATTTGCTGTCATCTAACAGCCAGACATTTATATACATTCCAACTGGAACATGTTTTTCTTTACCAACACTATAGCAATGTGGGTGGGGGAATACTTCAAGGCTCTTGATACTAACTGAACAAAGCATGATGGGAGTTTCCCAAGTTCTATCATATTTTTTTATGGGTAACTCTATGACTAAGGTTGTCCATATGTACAAAAAAGTTTAAAGAATTATTAATTATCAAAGAGAAAGAAAAATTGACTTTATTCTCTAAGTGATGTTAAATAGCTGGTTTTAATGATATTTTAAGCCAGTTGTTTGGGTAGCATACGAACATAATAGCTGAAAAAAATATATGTTGCACATCCATATCCACTTGCATATTGCAAAAAAATAACCACATCTCTTCAGTCTATTGAGGTTATATCCATCAAATGTTGCCAGATTGAGATTTTAAAATCCATGTGTTACACAGAGATTTCCATTTTGATGACATTTCCACATTTCACTTATTTTTAAGTTATTTATTAAAAACAAGTTATATGTTGGGCCTTATTTAGCATAGCTCTAAGCCTGGATAGCATATGTAACTGTCATGATAGTGAGCTTGGAGCTTAGAAAATAGTTATGAACATTTTAAAAAGATAACAACTCAGTACAGGAGAATAAAAATGGCATAAAAGATGATTTAGCTACATGATTAAATATAATCATTTATTCCTCCCAGCCTTACATAATTTCTGGCTGTTAAAAACTTAGATATAACAACAATATAAATAAATTAATTAATTAATTAAATTTTAAAATACTTAGATATATTAATGTTTAGAACCTCCATTTAAAAAATCTCTAAAACATTTCTTAGGGTGTTATGGTATAAGGGTGTTTGTTATAACACCTTCCTGCCCAAAAGCACCATCAAGAGTGTTGCATAATAATTAATGACAGTGAGTATCTTTGATATCTTAAGATGACTGATATTTATGTACAAGTTTCCAAATGTATAATTCCTATACCTGCTTGTCATTTTGTAGGGACTGACTCTTTTCTTTCCCTAACATTTCATTAAAAATATTAACTTTATTTAATTTTATTGTTTGTCAACTGGGGGTGGGGGGGGGGAGAGAGAGAGAGAGAGAGAGAGAGAGAGAGAGAGAGAGAGAGATTTGTTGTTCCATTTATTTATGCATTCCTTGGTTGATTCTTGTATGTGCCCTGACCAGGGATTGAACCTGCAACCATGGTGTATTAAGACAATGCTCTAACCAACTGAATCACCCAGCCAGGGCTCTTTCCCTAACCTCTCTTTTTCTAAAAATTACTTTGCTCAACTTTCCTCTTTCTCTCCCTCCCTCCTTCCCTCCCTCCATTTCCCACCAATCCCCTTTTATTTTTAACCTTTTTTTTTTTTGTTTTGGTGGCCAGAATTGTTCCAAATTTTTATCCATGCTTAAGAACAAAACAGATAATGCCTCACTGAAAATGAACAGAAAAAAATATGCACAGATTGATTTTGTATATATTAAATAACACCAGTTACTTATTGCTGTGGTTTCCTGAATGTGAGGCTTCTAGCTAATAATTACAGATTGAGAAGTCATAGGATGTGGCCAATACATGCACAGGCTGCTATGATTTCTTCCACATGGTCCCTTACAAGCTCTCAGGAGATGCCTGGCTGGTTCATCTACAGTAACTGATTCAGGTCCAGTCAGGTGTCTAGTTGGTTGTACATAGAGTGAGATGAAAAGCTATCTATTTGGGTAACCCCTTTAAGGCAAACTCACAAAGATAAAAAACATTCTAGAACAATAAGACATAACATTCCTATAGCATGGTGTAATTGGCAAAACACATTTATTTTCATGATCCTTGTCATAGTCTTTCAAGAAGATTACTATTACCATCTCCATTTTATAGATGAGTGAAAAATAAGTCTGAGATATTAGACAAACTTACCATGGTCACTCTACTGTATAATTTTCAGCCACTCATCCAATGTCTGTATTATCCATAGAGTTTTAAGGAAATAGAATCTAGATTTTAGGTGAGAAAATACTTTTATCAGAATTAAAATCAAGGAATTGAGATCAATTAATTAAAAAACAAAGCAAAGCAACCTTGGCATCATCTGGAGCATCACTTGACAGCTAAATGGAAAATAACTAAAGACAAGCTGCCTTATTCACAGGCAGTCCAACCCAAGAAGTCCTCATTGCTCCCCCCACCCAAGTCTCCTAGAGGAGAGGGAGTATTGTTTGCTGAATTTTAGAATAGAAAGGATAGCACTTAATGTGGTTTTAAAAAATGATAGTTTATTCCACATGCATTCTATGTATATAAACATTTTGAGTAATGTTAGGCATATGCTAGCACCCACAGTCATATTTACAATACCTTCAGTTTACTTAATTTTCTTTTGATGTATGTTCACATGACATCAAAGATATGCAAGTAGAAAATTAAAAATTAAACCAGACACCCAGATATTACTAAATATACATATATTTGAAGTGATACACACCTGACCAGGCCTACATGTAGATGATGCTTAAAGCCTTACTTTACCATCTGAAACTAATTTCAAATTTCAGAATTATAATGTTGTTCTCAAATATACTAAAATATTAACTTTATCATACAGTTTTCTCATTAACATTCTTTCTTTCAGTAACATAGATAATTGAACATAGATGAATATGTGTGTATGTGTGTATATATGTATACATACATATTTTTCCCCATGAGATTTAAAGTGTTTAACTTAAACTAAAAAAAAAAAAACATTTTAAAATATTTTTGATTTTCCTAAATTGGTCTTTTAAGCAAAATTTTGCTTATTATTGATAAAGACAAAACATTCTGTGAGTGATGGAATTTTTGCTCTCTAGTCAAATATCTTGTTAATACCTAGACACAAAACACCATTGTTCTGTTTCATATAGAAACTGCAAGTTTATTTTGTTTGAAAAATGGGGAAATAAACTCCTATTTCAACCTTTTCTTTGTTGTTCTAGCTGTGTGTCATTGACAGTGGCATAACTTGTCATGGGAAGGTGTAATGAGGCAAGACTGGGATTGTAACAATTATTAACCTGCAAATATGCTATGGCAAAGTAAATGTAAGCTACAGTGACACTTGTAATTATATCAGCAAATAGTACTCTCATTTGAGCTACTCATTTTATTAATTTGATTTGATGAATGTGGGAGAAATGAACAACATTTCAATATAAAGAGGGACCAAATATTATTAATTCAGCATTTCACATGGACTGATAGTTTGGACTCCTTTCACCCTCTTGTCTCTTTGGTGGTAATTTATTTAGCTGGGAAAGCTTGGGTTTGGTGTAGCATCTGGTTTTCAGTGATATCCTGCTGGTCTTATCCAATTTTCCAGCTGGGAGCATGAGGCTCAGTGAGTTCAAATGACTTGCCTAAAGGTCACCCGGTAGCTCAACTGGGATTATAACTCAGAATCTTTCTGATTTTCTCATCCTTTGCTTACTGGACCACAAAATTCCCTTGATCCCATCTTCTCAAGCTTGCCTAAGCAGGAAGTAATGTTTAGAGCTAGAAAAAAAATATCCTAAATTAAATACTGGGCATTATCACTATTAAAAAATGTTTTAAACTTCTACTGGTATTACTCTAAAGGAATATTTTGTTTGAATTCTAACACCTAAGAACATTTCTATGCATGAGAGTGTTGTGTCTTTTCAAGTGGTTACCTTGGAAAGGTTCATACCTATTGCTCAGATGCTGCTTTTGGTCAAAATGTTTTGAGGAAGCCAGTGACTTGATGCTTGCAGCAGAAGACTACGGTTAGTACTTAGATGTATAATAGACTTTGCTCATTATAGTCAGGCACATGGTACTTGACTACTAAGTTCAAAGAAACCACCCAGTTCACCCTATATTACAACTCCTAGGTTTGCCATTCTGTCAGTCTAAAAATCCATGCCATGGTTTTCTATGGATGTCTCCTTTCATCATTCATGTCTTAACAGAAATGTTGCCTACTCAAACATCTTAATGTACAGCAGGTTTTTAAATAACATTGCTCTGTTCAACCTCATTTTTTTATAATGTTGATAAAATGCCATATGAATTTAACCCTTGTTTATATAAATTACCCTACGGTAGAAGGGGTTTTGTTATACATTACTTCACTTAAAGTCACACTACTTGTCAACAACATTAAGTGAAAATGTCCTGTAGTAGCTTTCTTTATCTGATGCCCCCATATTTTTCATTACACTTATTGCCATTTAAAATTTGTTGACTTTGTTTCCTTTTTTATTCTCTGAATCCTTACTATGAGCATAGAAGTCTAATCTGTCTTGTTCACCAGCATATATTAGACAGTATTTTATATATAGAAGAAGCTCAATAAACATTTGTTGAAAGAATGAAGAGCCATTTCTGATGAAAGATGGGGTCTTTTACTTTTTTAAAAATTATCATTCAAGGAGTTTCAAAAGGGATGCCAATGAGCTGGTGAGGGCAAGTGAGATGACCCTTAGTCAGCCAGCCAGATCAGGTGAATTAACCCTGAAGGTCAGCAGGATGACAGATGACAGCTGTCCCTGTCAGATCACCCTTTTCTCCATAGCTTCAGTCTTGAAGTTGCTGTTAGGCTTGACTTATGATAGGCAGAAGAAATCAGTCTGTGTATATATACACACATAGACACATACATACTACTTTTTTAAATCTAAATTTATAATGCTTAATTTTATCACCCACCTATTTACACAATTGATACTTAATGATGTTTTGTCATTTTTCAAAAGCCAAATTTACCCTGGATGATGTGACTCAGTGGATTGAGCACTGGCCTGCGAACCAAAGTCTCATCGGTTTGATTCCCAGTCAGGGCACATGCCTGGGTTGCAGGCCAGGTCCCCAGTAGGGGCCACATGAAAGGCAACCACACACTGATGTTTCTCTCCCTTTCTTTCTCTCTCTCTTTTCTTCTCTCTAAAAATAAATTAATACAATATTTTTTAAAAGATCAAATAAGCCAAATCCATGTTTGAAGACTAACCAATATGTAATACACTGTAAAGAATATATGATACCTGAAAAGGAACTTCTCTAATTTTTTAATAAACAGACATATTGTGCTGGAGTCTTCCAGGGTGATGACTTTAAATAAATAAGGCTTAAAAAACTGTTTAAGGTAGTCAATATTTAAAGGGACCCAGACAGTTTATTTTCTAGATTTGTTTGTATACAAGGTCTTACCAGAAGGTATGTAGCCTTGTAATATGAAAAATATAGACATTTACTGAAGAAGATACAAGAAGGATTGTACATAGAACAATGACACTTAAGTTCCCTTCGAAGTAGGTACCTTGGGACCTCACACAGTTTTCCCAATAGCCATCAGCTGCCCTGTCATATTTTTCTGAATCTCATTGATGATCTGAAATCTCTTCCCTTTCAAAGATGAATTTAGTTTTGGGAAAAGCCAGAAGTTGCAGAATGCCAGGCGGTTGGGTCACCTGAGTGATTTGATGGTTCACCAAAAAACTCAGCACGAGACATGATGCATGAGCCAGCACTTTGTCCTGATAAAGCTGCCAGTCATCTGTTGCCCATAGCCTTCTGAATCATCAGAGTAGTTTCAATGGAGGAATGTTGAAGCTTAACACAAAATTTGACGCAGATTTATTTCTCTCCTCACAGTCATTCTGAATGCAACAGCCACCCAGAACACAGGCTCACTCAACGTTGTCTACTGGCCCCACTGTTTAGTATAGTGAAGTTGTCATCGTTCATGCAGGCATTCTAGTCCATTCTCCTTGGCTGCCAGATTACAACAATGTTGTGCAAATCATTCTTGTTATATTAACAAAGGCTGCACATTTTCTGGACAAACCTTGAATACTTATTCTTGACTTTTGAAAGAAAATGAAACTGTATGGTACATAAATTTCTGTTTCTAGTGACTCTATGCATAGTATATACTCTGCATTTATAACCTAACATTATATAGCCTAGACATCATTTTATAGATGAGGAAATAGGAACACAGAGTGACTTTCTCAAGAGGGTCTTCTGAGTTATTCTGGCATCCCAGTGAGCACCTAGCTGCAGGTATTGTGGAAGAAGGGCCCCAACACTTCCTTGCTGTGATCTGTCTTCAGAAGTGGTATCTGTAGAATCTAGCCGTTATGCTTACCATCTTGTAAAACTCTAGAAAGCCACTGCATGATGTTCTGTGTGGCTGTCTAAAAATTGGATGATGGTGACCTCAGGCAGTGAACAATTTCCTGCCCACTTAATAGTGAGTATTCTGGGAACATTTTGATGTAAATATGGGGTGGGAGTTGAAGGGTAACAAAAGGCACCTGTGTTAACTGCCTTTTGTTGCACTTACAAAACTACTGCTGTGTACTTTCATTGATTCAGTCTCAACCTTCTGGTCATTTTGGCTAAGAAATGTACAGTTAAGAAATAAGGACAAGCAATTACCATCATATTAACTTCTGAACTCCTGTGACAATTTATAACTACCTGGAGGAGTGAAGTTTAGCTTCAAATTTATGTTATTAGTGAAAAGAAAGCCGTAGCAAACTACTAGAATGCAAATAAACATTGAAATGAAACATTAAGTTTTTTCTTGAGCTGCATATTTTAGGGCAGGCACCTTAAAGGTTCTCAGATTATTTTACATGATTCATCGGATAGACTATACCCCTTTGTACTAAAAAATGTGGTAAAGAATTAATTGGCTTTTTGAATGATCCAATTTATATTGTGTTCCAACAATCATTTTGTTTTTATCATTGGGAAAGAATTAGATTGTACTCATACTTGTTCTGGAAAAGTCAGAAAGTCTCTCATTGGTAGACTTGGTATTGAGAAAAGAGGATATGCCATTAAAGCATCTCTTTGTTTTTAGTCAACAGAAATGTGACCTTTCCTTCTTTTATATCACTGATATAAAAGCACTTCCCAATGTTCCAGGCCTTCAGAGAGTCATAAACTTTGGATCATTAAACTGATGATGGGAAACCTATCAAGGGCATTGTTCCAAAAAAGATGCAAATGACTATATTCAAAAAATAAATGCCAGACATACTTGAAACAGAACACATTAATGATTATAGCATAGCTGAAAAAAGGAAATATATTTCTTTTATTTTTTCAGTTTACTTTCAATTTTATTTTGTGTTGGTTTCCAGTATACAGCTTAGTGATTAGACAATCATACACTTTACATAGTGTTCCCTTTAATATTTCCAGTCTCCAACTGGCACCATACAGAGTTATTGAACTATTATTGACTGTATTTTGTATGCTTTACTTTACATTCCCATTACTATCTTGTAACCATCAATCTGTACTTCTTAATCCCTTCACCTCTTTCACTCATTCCCCCAAATCCTCTGTTCTCTGGAGAAAGTAGTTTTCTTGAGGCTCTTTTTTCAGTATCATCACTTGGATTTCACATTTTGTAATTTTTTTCCAAGAAATGGGCCCCTGTGATTCTTCAGACTTTTCATAAAAATTGCCTTTGGGGAGGAATTGTGAATTTCTCATAGAGCTGGCAACTATCTTTTCCTTTCCATTTATCAATGATTTGGTGGGCCAGTTTCCCATTGTTGATCATGATGACATTAGGAGGAATTTCAAGATGACAGAGTTTGTGAACAGACCTACTGAATAACAGCAAAGTCAAACCATCAAGTACATGCACTAGGTGAGCTCCTGATTGATGATATTTTGAAACTAATTTTCTCTAACATCATAGGAAATTTTCCTTTTTAATTGCTTTTAGGAGTAAACAATCTGACTTTCAGGGACATATTTTACACCAGCTCTCCCTCTAAAGAACCAAATATTTTTTTTCCAGGAAGAAATGTTTTCTCATTAGTTAAATTTATGAAGAATAAACAAAGGAGTATGACAAAAACAAATAAGAAAAAATGAAATTCCTGCTGGTCTGATTCATCATTCACTTATCCATTGATTCAACAATGTTTATAGATTATCTGCTATGTGCAATAGTGCAATATAGGATGTTATATTACTTAGTAACCAAGTGGTAGATACAGAAATTATTTGATGATGCCACTCTTCAAAAAAATAGGCCTAGCAATAGTTATGGTATAGGCATATCTAGAACTTTAACTTGTAATGGGCCCCACTTTCAGCCCCAGCCTTGGTATCTAATGAAACAAAGTAGCCCCAAACAGAAATGATCTCTTCCAGGGGTGAGGAAGGTACATATTTTTAAGGGCCAAAATGACTGTGGTAACTGATACTTCTTGCCCCAAATTCCTATATAGAAGAAAGAATGTAAGAGAAAATGAAATTGGACACATAATTTTATCCAATTTTATAGTTTAAAAAATTAGGGTAGAGGTCTTTCAATTTTTTGAAATCTTGAAATATTGAGAAAGAGGAGGAGAGAGAAACAGAGACAGAGTGACATCTGAAGGGGTTGGGAAAAGTGGGGAGTAGGAGAGAAACTCAAACATTAATGAGTAATAGAATTTCTCTTGCACTGGCCACAATACATATGTTTGTTAAAAAGCAAGAGGTGGGGAAGACATGCATGCCTGATGTGGAAGAAAAGCCTGTTTGTGCCTCACACACTGGAGAAATTGTTCAGGAATAGTTCACCCATGTGAAAATATGACCCATGTCATTTTGCCAGGGTCATTAAGACACTGAGCTGCTGAGTAAGGCCTGATTGGGTAAATTCAAGATCCTGGGGGTGAGGGAGGTACATACTTCCTAGTGCCTAGATTTTCTAAGATTCAAAAAAAATCTCAGTGGAAGTAAGGTTATGAAGTGCCACTTATGTGGGTGAGACGGGGTCTCCAAAGGGTGGGAACCAGCTGGATCTCAGACATGGCTCATTCTTTCAGATACTTCTCCATTTTCTTAGTGGGCAAACTGAGAAATAGAGAAGCCAGCACTACTAGACAGAAAAAAACAGTGGTATTTAGAGATGGAGAAAAGGGAAAGGTTACAAATAATTTTTGAAATGAATTTCCCATTCTCTTTTGACTATTGTCATATTCATGTCTCACAAAGTCCTAAAATGTCTGGAGATAAAATTCAGATCATTTGTTGTAAAAAGAAATGGCTTTATAGAGTTGTTTAGATGATATGAAAGCTACATTTGAATGAATACATATTCAAAAGCAGGCAGGAAATATGGAATAATGAACAAGATCTTTTCTTATAATTTATTGGGAGAATTGTATGAAGTGTAAGGGTATCCTACATGAATCAAAATAGCAAGTTGAAAAACAAACATAGAAAAAACCCTTATCATTTAACTGTTCTGGTTTTAAGTAAACTAGGACCAATAATCAGTTCAATCTCAATCTTAATGTTAATTTTTTAAAAAATCAAATTGATAATTCTAATTATGCTGGACTTTTCCCAGTATCCCAGTCTCTCTCCTATTCAGGAGAGTGGTAGGGCAATCATGTATTTAATTAAACAAATAACAAAATCTTATTAATCTAGAATGGACCAGAACTTTAATCTCTATGGGCTTCAGGTATTTTTATTTGTAAATTGATGGATTATGACTAGTTTATTGCCAAATTTTGTTCTTTATTTTAATTTTTAAAGCTTTTATTTATTCATTTTTAGAGAGAGGGGAAGAGAAGGAGAAAGAGAGGGAGAGAAACATCAGTGTGTGGTTGCCTCTCATGTGGCACCTACCAGAGACCTGGCCTGCAACCCAGGCATGTGCCCTGACTGGGAATTGAACTGGCAATCCTTTGGTTTGCAGTCCATGCTTGATCCATTGAGCTACACCAGCCAGGGCCAAATTTTGTTCTTTAAATTGTATAATTGTTTTCTAGATTTTAACATTTCAGTAAAGGGGTTTAGAATGTGGATGTAGGTCTTGACACTATTTGTATTTCTAGTAATAACATATATATGTTGTTAAATAATTAATTAGTTTATAGAGTAATCCTGTTATGGTCTTTCTGCAGCCCCATCTGAATATGTGAGAGAATTCCTGGGTTTCTCCTTATCAGCTACTAATTATATTCTTTTTTAATTTTAATTCAATAGGCACTTACTTTTTTACCAGTAAAGGAGTTGGGCTGGGTGGAGATTGCATTGAACCTGAGTCTATCGTTCAGTTTCAATTGGGGCAGGTTTCAAAACCTTTCCTAAATTAAGGGCAGAGGATTTATTTTAAAGGATCCATTTGAAAGAGATACATCTTTATGCCTGTATGTTTTAAGAGTCTGCACGCATGTTTCAAACTACTTAGATTAAATAGTTTGAGAACTGCTAGTTATGAAGTGTTATCTTTTTTTCAAAAACGCAGACATGGTTTTCAAATCAGTTTGGCAGGTACAAACAGAATCTTGGGCTCAGCAAGAGAAGGAGTAGAAACATAAGACCCTTGTAAAGATTTTACCACCATTAAGTTTCTTTTGAGACACTCGTATCAGCCCACTGATAATATGTCATAAAATAACTGCCATCTCCACCTTTTATGGGAGCAACCCTTGGGTTAGTGCTGCTGGATTGTAATAAGGAAATGTGTTTTTAAAAAATGAAAAGGAAAAGATGACCTTCAGGTTACTCTGGTCTGTTGATGGGGCCAGGGGAAGGAAGGTTCAAAACCTAGTAGGAGAGGGTCAGTCTGACACTGAATACAAAAGTTCACAGGTCTGCAATATAAATAATATATGTAGGAAATGAGTGTTTACTCCTCTCTAATGTTAGCAAACTGGAAGGATAAGATGGCTTCCTTTTGACGCGAAAAACATCTAAATGCGAGATGCTATTTTAAACAGTGAACAGCTGTTTTATCTTGAACCAAAAAGAACAAAGAAAACACCCTCAGATCCACATAGGATATATTGTGGTTTCCCGTGTGTGTGTGTGTGTGTGTGTGTGTGTGTGTGTGTGTGTAAGAGTGTCTGTTTTCCCTCTTCTCTTTTCACTTAGGATAATTGAAATGTCATTTTATCTTGGGATGTTTTCTTTACCGACCAGGGACATGAAAAGTTAAAATATGGGAGAATTTCTTTTTCATCATTTAGAAGATAAACAACTTTTCATTGCGTTAATATGAAGTGTTTTCTTTGTTAACCCAACAGAGATTAATGCCTGGAATACTAAATTGTATGCATAAGGGAAAAATCATGGTCTATGGATAATGTATTTTAGGCAAGACTAAAGCAATAAGATGGTACTATATCATAGTCTAAGCTTTTCCTTGCTCTGGAGAACAGCTGGAACTGTAAAGGGCAGCCTGATTTGCTGATTTAAGAGATTTCAATTATGCAATTAATGCCTGGGATTTCTAGAATTGAATTCACAGAAAAGTTTAGGCACATATATTTGAATGATTCAGAAAATGAATTTCTTATTTTCAGAGCAAGCTTCTTGAAAATTAGACTCCAAACACCTCTTAGATTGATATGCAAAGATTTATATCTTTAAAAAATTTTCATTGATACATAAAATAATTTGTCTTAGTTTGGATTTTGTACTAAAAATTGATAGAAAAATATTACATAATCAATGGGTAGCAGATTTGTATACTTTTAAAGTCTTTATAGGTATTTAAAAATACATTTTATTGATTATGCTATTACTTGATAGGCATTTATATCTGCCTTCCCAATTCTAATTTTTGGAAAAATGAAGAGGCATTACAATAAATTCTGTTATTCCAGATACAACATACACACATAAATAAACAAACACTTCATTTTACCTGGAAAACGATTCCATTACACAATCATAAGTTTAGTTATTTTTTATCTCTTTCTAAAACACTGGAATATAAGAATATAAGAGTGTGACACTTTTTTAATTTGAAGGAACTACTGCATTTAGCTTTGTTAAATTACATAGTTGCATAAAATATATCTGCTGTTTTATACTGATTCTAATTCTCTTCCTTTTTAACTCAGAGACATAATTTTAGTTAACTTTCTTGGGGGCTTCATTCCTTGTAATTTCGTGATTGAAATAAAGGATGAATTTCTTTAAATTAAAAACAGGAAATTCTAGGCCAGAAACTGCTATTTCTCTTCCTTCAGATATAGATCTCAACAATACTAATAGGCTGTAAAACTTTAAAAAAACAGAAGGAAAAAAATATGTGCAAATTCTTTTTTTAATCCAGTCTTGGTTATAGAGCACATTAATAAATTGTCCTGTCAACTTCTAGGATGTGGGTTCAACTCCAATTGGTTTAATGGCCATAAATACTTCCTTAGAATTCTGGATATCTGGATGGAGGAAGGGATGTCAGGGAGTCTCAGGACAGGCTTGAGAGCCCCCCCCGCCTCCACCAGAAGGTGGTCTTGGGAGGTAATCAAACCCTGCTGATAGGATTTGGCAGTTAAAATAGATGGAGGTCAGCCTGTCATTTTGTCTATTTAAATAAGTCACTTGTGATTAAGGATAACCAGCAAGTTTTTTTTCTTTCTCACTTTTGGGTCCTTGTATATTCTCATGTTTCTCTGATGTTTCTGTCCTTCTTAAGGGTTTCTCTCTTGACTTTTACATGGAAAATGTTCACATTTCTTTCCTCCAGCTTTCCCCCTTGGAGACATGGACTGGGAGACAATTAATTATTTTATCTCATTCAAATTACAAAAATTGATACTTCAACCAAAACTTTTACTACATACCACATATTTCATGACATGCAGACAGAGTCTAAACTGAAGACAGGAGTCTGCCATTTTCCTCTTTGCCAAGAGAAGTCATCAGGATCTGTAATCAAGTTTATGATGATTTTTCCACCTGCTTAGGATAAACTTATTTTTCTGCCTTTTGAAAAAAATAATTGATATTTATGATTTTATATAAATGTCCATGAATACTACATTTGCTTTCAGGACTTTCTTGGCTATAAAATACCAGGTGCTTATAAGATCATGCACTTAAAAAAATACATGGATTCTTACCCCAAATGGAATCAGTGTTATTCAAGTATAAGTATTTGCATCTGCCAACTTGTTTGCTGAAATTGATTGCCAAATGTTCTGCAATACTGTATCTTTTTTTCAGTGGCTTTCATCCAATGCTCTTCTACCTTTGCAGGTCTAGTTAAGATTCTTCCTGCTCTCCATGTTGTTCTGGAGACAGGGCTTGTGAAAGGGCAACAATTTGGTGAGTGAGAATATATCCAACACAAAACCAACCACCTCTTGTGCCCTTTCTTATACTCATTTTTTTTTTTTTCTGTAGAGAGGAAGGGAGAGAGACAGAGAGAGAAAAGGAGAGAAATTGATGTGAAAGAAAAATATTTATCAGCTGCCTCTTGTACTCACACAGACTGGGGATGAAACCCACAACCTAGGTATGTGCCCTGATCGGGAATCGAACCCACAACCTTTTGCAATCGAACCCACAACCTTCCGGGTGTTGCTCAGTTGGTTGCGAGGCCCCAACCAACTGAGCAACACCGGACATTGCTCTCATACTTTTTGCCTATCTTTCTCTCTGAAACATCTGGCTTTGTGCAGTTTAAATCTGATAGTGTCTGCTTCAGATACACCACATATTTTGTGCTTTCTGTCCTGGTATAGGAACCTCATGATAATCAAACATGCATTGCCTGGATGTGCCAGATGGTCACACCCTACAAGGCAACCCTTAGCCAGTGGAGAACAAGAGCTATTACATCCCTAGGGCAGACAATTCTGAAGCTCATTCGTTAGGGCTCTTCAACATTCCCAGTGGAGTTGAGCCCCAGACGGTCAGATCAGTGATCGATGCACTGTATATGGAAATTTGTCAATCATCTGCTCCTATTTTTGGTATCAATTCCCCCAAATAAGTTTATTTGCACATAGGTTCTTATCTCAGGCTCTGCTTCTAGGGGAACCCAACTTAAAACAAAACATACAACACATTGCAAAACAAAATAAAATAAAAATTTAAGAGATCATCCTTCTAATGTGACTTGCTGTAAATGCAGACAACTGTAAAAACCAATTTTATTGTTTTTTTAAAAAATTATTTTATTGTTGTTCAAGTACAGTTGTCTGCATTTACCCCCCACCATCCATAATATCTTTTGAGTGAGATTTAACATGAGATGAAAGGCTTGGGTTGAAAGAGAGGAAAGTCAAAGGAATTTATGGGAGAGAATCAGGGGAGAGAACTGAGTTCAAGAGCATGAGTAGATAAGTGTAAACACGTAGAGCAACTTTTGCCTGACTGTAGTCCTGCAGAAATTAATATCCTGTGAAGGGTCAATAGGTATTCCACTACAAATAAATTTTGGGGATTAAATAAATTAGAGAAATTTGCTTATTACTTCTAGAATTCAGAGATTTATAGCATACTTTGGCATGTTGATTCTAAGAAGTACTGCTATCTATAAAAATTAAAATAAAATTACTCCCAAAATTCAAGTTTATAGAATGGAGCATTTCCAAAATTTTTGTGATCATGAAATCTTTTGCCACTAGGACACTGTTCATTCATCTGAAAGCACATTGATGTTCCACAGAGTGGATCTTGGAAAATTCTGAAAAGGAGCAGTGTTGAGAAATGAAACTGATAGAATCAGAGGTGGGTGTGTGTATGGCATTGAACCTTGCACATTACATAGATATGTTTGGGTTTAACATGTCAAGCAACCAGACACTATTGGCTCCATTCTGGAAAAAGAAAAGATGGTTTCTTGTAACATAAGTTAGCTTACCAAATCTCACTTCCAACTTCTTACTTATGTTACCATCATTCCATTAGATTTATCATATCCATTGTTGGAAAGGCAGTATAATGGAGGATTTCATAGTCAAAAGCCTGTTTTCAAATCCTCACTTCCCTTCTTCTTGTGTGACCTTGGTCTATGTCTCTGTGCTTTTGTTTCATCATCTATACTAAATATGGACATGATGATAGTAGTGGCTAACTCACAAAGTTTGAGAAAGGATTAGATGAGATGAAATAACCAAAGTACTCAGCAGAGTATCTAACATAGAGCATGTGACCAAAAAGAGAAAACATTTATTTTAAGAGAAATTTTATTGTGTAATGAAAAAAGCACCGACTTAGGAGCATGCAGTCCTAAGTTCAAATCATGTCACTGTCCTTTTAAATGGGTTTGCCAAATCCCACACATTATTGTTATTACCATAAAAAAGAAGAAATAATAGCGCATGTCACACAGGGTTATTGGGAGCACTAGAGATATTGATAAAATATCAAGAACAAAGATGTGACTCAAGACATTGTTTCTGGGATAATTATTGTGGTGATTCTACAAGTATTTCTCCATTTCTTTTTAGGAACAATATATTGCTCTGGAAGCTGCTGCAGTCATTTTCTGAAATCATCTGAATTTTTTCCAATTATTTCTGCTAGGCTCAAAAAAACACTCGGGCTGATTATTGAGTTATGGAACTTTTGCTAAAATTTTGCTAAATAAATGGACGAATTAGTATTTCTCTGCAAGTTTCAGACAGTGGTTAACATAAAAACTGATTAACGTAAGAACTCATATTCTGTTCAGCCAAAATAAAATGGGTCAATTTTATCCTTGTTGTACAGACAGAGGAGTTAAAAATCTAAAAAAGTTAGAGTTGTGTCAAGGCATTTTGTTCTTGCACATCAGATGTAGGCTTAAAACCACTATTTCTCATATTTACTATTATTTTTAAGGGACAGATAGGATAGAAATATGCTACTAAACTTTCCTCTTTGGTATATGCATCATTTTCTAGGGATTTTGTCAAAGGGCAAATTTAATTTTTCATTTTTTAGAAAAACATTGTCATAAGGATTTTATTCTATAACATTTCTCACTGGAAATCTTAAATTTACAAAATAAGAACTGTTTTTCCCATATTAATGTCAAACAACAAAGATAAAATCCCCAAATCCTCTTTTATTTTCCTTCTTTACTTTTTGTATTAATGTCTTACTAGGTTTTAATTCAGGGTAATCTGGAAAAATTGTTTTGCTAGATGACATGTAACCTGTGATCCTGTTGTGTGTTATTTGCTCTTTCATATGAAGGCATATGGGGAATATTTTTTAAAGAAACACTTAAAGTTTATATTGTAAATCATGCCATCTGAAGTGTCACTTAGGACACCTAAGACCATGTGATCACTCAATAACTTCCTTTTTAAAAAAATATATTTTATTGATTATGCTATAACAGTTGTCCCATTTTTTCCCCTTTTATTCCCCTCCACACTATACCCCCCCATCATTCCCCCACCTTAGTTCATGTCCATGGGTTGTACATATAAGTTCTTTGGTTTCTCCATTTCCCATACTATTCTTAACCTCCGCCTGTCTATTTTGTACCTACCATTTATGCTTCTTATTCCCTATACCTTTTCCCCCATTCTCCCCTTACCCTCTCCCTGCCTATAACCCTTCATGTGATCTCTATTTCTGTGAATCTGTTCCTGTTCTACTGTTTGCTTAGTTCGTTTTTATTTTTGTTTTTGTTTTTTAGGTTCGGTTGTTGGTAGTTGCATTTGTTGTCACTTTAATCTTCATATTTTTTATCTTCTTTTTCTTAGATGAATCCCTTTAACATTTCATATAAAAAGGGCTTGGTTATGATGAACTCCTTTAACTTGACCTTATCTGGGAAGCACTTTATCTTCCCTCCCATTCTAAATGATAGCTTTGCTGGCTAGAATAATCTTGGATGTAGGTCTTTGCCTTTCATGACTTGGAATACTTCTTTCCATCCCCTTCTTGCCTGCAAGGTTTCTTTTGAGATAGCTGGTAGTCTTACGGGCACTCCTTGGTAGGTAACTGTCTCCTTTTCTCTTGCTGCTATTAAGATTCTCTCCTTATCTTTCATCTTGGGTAATGTAATCATGATTGCATTCTGGGTGGAACTTCTTTGGGACTCTCTGAGCTTCCTGAACTTCCTGGAAGACTATTTCCTTTGCCAGATGGGGGTAGTTCTCCTTCATTATTTTTTCAAATAAATTTTCAATTTCTTGCTCTTCCTCTTCCCCTTCTGGCACCCCTATGATTCAGATGTGGGAATGTTTAAAGTTGTCCTGTAGATTCCTAAGCCTCTCCTCATTTTTTTGCATTTTTCTTTCTTCATTCTGTTCTGGTTGACTGTTTATTTCTTTCTTCTTCTCCAAACCCTTGATTTAATTCACTGTTGGTTCCTTGTACATTTTTCTTTATTTCACTTTTCATAGAGTTCACTTTTTCTTCTATTTTGAGACCATACTCAACCATTTCTGTGAGCATCCTGATTATCAGTGTTTTGAACTGTGCATCTAATAGGTTGGCTATCTCTTCTTCACTTAGTTGTATTTTTTCTGGAGCTTTGATCCATTCTTTCCTTTGGGCCATTTTTGTTTCACTTGGTGTACATTTTACGTGGTAAGAGGTGGAGGCTTAGGTATTTGCCAGGGCAGAGCAACCCATATTACTGCTGAGTTGTGGTGCTGTATGTGGGGGTGGGGTCCAAGAGGGAACAGTGCAGCTTGTTCAGCCTCATCTGGCTTTTAGTCACTTCCTCTGCTACCCACAAGCAAATTTGGCCCTTCTGGTGCTAATTCCTGGGTGCGTGGTTTTGTGTACTTTCTAGGACCCTGTGTGTCTCTGTCCAAAGACCTCTCCTGTGAGGCTGGGAATTTCTCCGATTGCCTCAACCCCCACAGCTTTTTTCAGTCAGAGGTTTTGAGGCTTTATATCCCTGCATTGGAACGCTGGGTTCTGCAGTCTCTCTTGCTCCCCAGTTGTTCCTCCTCATTTATCAGCATGCAAATGTGGGACTGTCAGCTGCTGGCTCACCCACCCTGGATTCTCCAGTTGCCACCTTGCTACAAGTCCTCAGTACCCCAGCTGCCTGTTTCCATCCCTCCTACTGGTGAGGTCGAAAATTTCTTCTTTACTCCTTGGTTGTCGGACTTCTATACAGTTAGATTTTCTGGTAGTTCTGGTTGTTTTTTGTTTTTAAATTTGTTGTTGTCCTTCTTTTGGGTGTGCAAGGAGGCAAAGTATATCTACCTATACCTCTATTTTGGCTGGATGTCCTCAATAACTTTCTTAAAGGTGTATCCTCTCTGGGTGAATATTTTATAAACAGAACACAGAGACACACAAATATTGTATTTCATTGAAACACATTTCTTTGAAGAGCCAAGGGTGATTTTTAGCCAAGTGAAGAAGCAAACATATTCTTGTTTTAAAATTTGTCATGAATATGTCCTTATGTTTAAAATCTCTTGTCAATTTATTGGAATTTTGAATTCTTATTGCCCTAAAGGGATAAAGAGATGAAAAGTAATTCCTTCTATTTATGAGTTATTTTATTTAAAACATTTTTTAAATTTTTTACTGTACTTTTTCCATTGCCATTTATCCTGCTTACACTATCCCCCAGCCCTGCAGTCACCACACTGTTGTCCATGTCCATGAGTCCTTCTTCCTTTGAACTTGATCCCTCTAGCCCCTAACCACACCACGCCCCCCAAGCTACCATCCTTCTCTCTATGAGTTTGTTTCTACTATTTTGTTTGTTCATCCAGTTTCTTCATTAGATTCCACATATGAGTGAAATCATATGGTATTTGTGTTTCTCTGACTGACTTATTTCACTTATCACAATGTTCAGGGTTTTTACCCTTCACCCTTGTTCTTCACCCTTGTTGAGGAGTCTGGTGAATTACCTTCCTCATTTCAGGGGCTATGGTAGTTAGCTTAAAACATCAAATCCAATAATTAAAACAGTCAACACAAGTGTTTTATAAACCACAGTGGTGCCTCATTCCCCATTTTCACAGTTGTTCTCAATGTCCCCGCTTCCAAACCTCTATCTTGTGTATGCAAAACAAAGGGCATTATGGACAATTGGAATCAGCTTTGACAGGAGAGATTTAAGGTTGCAACATGACATAGTGGGGCTTTAGGGCAGAGCTCATTCCTTGCTGTTTTCCTATTTGGTTATAGACTAATTTCTAAAAACTTTGAGTAAGATACAGCATGTTTGTTAGAATGAAATTTTTGTATCTTTTAATTTTCTGTATAATGGCACATGAAAGAAGAAATTCTGGATTTCAACCTCAGCCATCCGCGAAATTCCTCAGTATTTTAGTATAGATTGTTCTTTAAAGATATACAGACATACACATACACCCACACAAGCAGAAAGAAAGGGAAAGAAAACAACCTGGCAATTTTATGTGATGAAGAACAAATTAAAATTCACTAATTTGGGATGTTATTATACTTGGGAATATTCAAAGGCAAGAGCCAAGGTCTCTAATGACTAAAATTGGAGCATCTTATTGATCTCAAATGAAACTCTGCATATTTGTATTCTAAAATAAGAAAAATCTGTCTAGGGCAAGGAATCCTAAATAGGTTGTTTTACTTCTGCAAAATCTCATTTTTCATCCCAAATTTTACAGAGTATTTTAATAGGCAGTTTTACTATTCTATAACTTAAGGGTAGCCACGTGGCCAAGTTCCCTTTGAAAGTATGTATCTTTTCTTGATATTTACCTAAATATTATATAACTGACAGCAGAGCTCATTGATAAAATATGTTGAATCTCATTGTCCTAACTGATTTGTTAGGAGAAAAATTAAACTGGAAAAGACTGATGTTGGAGAGGGAAAGACTAGTGTTCAGTGACAGATCTGGCCTCTAATCTGGCAGAAAAATAACATGGTCAAAATTTGAGAAGGCCCTTCAAGTCTTATAATAATCAGCAACCAAAAGAAAGAAGAGAGCTAAAAATAGGGATGAATAATTAACAATCTAAAAATAGACTTGTCCAGCCATATGTAAGTCATTACACTCTAGAGATTAAAAGGGGCTGAAGAGAATAAAAAATAAATCAAATAATGCATATTAAATGGACTACCTAAAAGCATAGTCTGTAAATTCTCTACAGAGTTCAGTTCCATCTAAGACAATTTGATAAAAGAAAAATAGAAAAGCACAAATTATCATTTCTTAATTAATCAAAGAGTTTTTCTTGGAAAGGTGCTTTTGGCTCCAATCCAAAAGGCTCCTGTGGTTTAAGATATGCCTGCCATGCAATTGACACATTGGGGATTTTGTTTTTTACAATGGGGAAAAATACAGTGATTTTTAGATCACTTCTTATATTTAGAACAACAGTATGTTTGCAATATAAATAGCATTGCCCCAAGAACACATAATTATGTGAGAGAGAAAGAGAGAGACAAACGTTCAACAGAGATGTACCTAGTTCAATGGTTCCAGTATACCCTCAAAGGTTCTGAAATATTTTATAAGACTGAAGCTGTCAGGGTGTGTAATTTCCTGTCTTTTTAATTGTTATTATGGGAAGATGCACGAAAATGTTATTATAGGATAATTACTATCAAGGATATAGAGTTTGTAGATCCTTTATATCTCTGATGTCTATTATACTTCTCACTAATACCATTGCTTGGAAAGTTATCGGAAGGAATCATAAAACTGCTTAGTTCAGTTCTAGGGTTTTTTTAAAAAGTGGGTATGTGAAGGATTGATTGGAAGTCAACTAAAATAGAAAGCAGCATACTAAAGTAGAAAGAACAAATGTGTGCAGTGTGAGGCTGAGACCTAAACTGGGAATCAGGCTCTGACTTCTATATGTGTATGACCTTGGCCAAGAGATTTTATCTGTGTCTTGTCTGCAAAATGAAAATAATGGCTTCTTGATATTTATGTTTTGTATTATAAGTATCTTATAAGGAAACATATGTAAAATCTTTATGAACATAACAATTGCTTAATGGATGATAATTGCTATTGATATTGCTGCCCATCCATTTAATTCAAGTCACAGTTAAAAAATTCTTAGGATGTTGATAAAGAAGGCAAATTTCACTAAAATAGCTTGAAATTTCATTGATAAGGAAAAATGCATTCTTTCTAATCTGCAGCCCTGCCATTCAAATTTCAGGATAGTTTTTTGATTATCTCTATTGAATTTAAATGACTTTTGCTTTCTCAAATAGGGCCATTTATTCAAGATCTATATTTTATTCTTTTAATATGGTACCTTTGAGCCTTCATAATAGTTCTCATCTATGTATTGATTTTTATTTTTATCTTTATATGCATATTATCTGATTTATAAATAAATGATAATGCCTAAAATAAAAACAGATACAAAAGCCAATTCTTCACTAAAGATCTTGTACATTTTCTAAAGTATTTCTCTTGGCTAACTTTTTCTACTTGCAGATTTCTATCAGGTTTTCTATCAGATCTTTCCATACGATCTTTCTATCAGATTTTCTAAATAGTTGCTATCTGTGAATATGAAACTATTAATTTCCATAAAATGACAGTACCTTACTCAATTACCTTTTCAAAAGAATCTTTGAGTTTTACTTGTAATTTGGTCAAACCATCTGAAAATAGTGATGATTTTATTCTCTTTTTTTTCCAATTTTTGTGCTGCTGATTTTTCTCTTGAAGTTATATTGGCTAGTACCTCCAGTATGATGTTAAATGTTAGTGGTGATAATGAACATCATTGCATTTTCCTGACATTTCTGGGACTATCTCTAGTGTTTCGCTGTTAAGTATGATGCTATCTTAAGGACTGAGACAATATATCTTTTTTAATATATATTTTTTATTGATTATGCTATTACAATTGTCCCATTTCCCCCTCTTATTCCCCTCCACCCTGCACACCCTCTCCCACCCACATTCCCCCCCTTTAGTTCATGTCCATGGGTCATAAATTCTTTAGCTTCTACATTTCCCATACTATTCTTGCCTTCCCCCTGTGTATTTTCTACCTACCACCTATGCTACTTATTCTCTGTACCTTTTCCCCATCTCTCCTTCTCCCACTCCCCTGTTGCTAACCCTCCATGTGATCTCCATTTCTGTGGTTCTGTTCCTGTTCTAATGTTTGCTTAGTTTGCTTTTGTTTTAGGTGTAGTTGTTAATATCTGTGAGTTTGCTGTCTTTTTACTGTCCTATTTTTTATCTTCTTTTTCTTAGATAAGTCCCTTTAACATTTCATATACTAAGGGCTTTAACTTGATCTTATCTGAGAAGCGCTTTATTTTCCCTTGCATTCTAAATGACAGCTTCGCTGGATAGAGCAATCTTGGATATAGGTCCTTGCCTTTCATGACTTGGAATACTTCTTTCCAGCCCCTTCTTGCCTGGAAGGTCTCTTTTGAGAAATCAGCTGACAGTCTAATGGGAACTCCTTTGTAGGTGACTGTCCCCTTATCTCTTGCTGCTTCTAGGATTCTCTCCTTATTTTTAATCTTGGCTAATGTAATGATGATGTGCCTTGGTGTGTTCCTCCTTGGGTCCACCTTCTTTGGGACTCTCTGAGCTTCCTGGATTTCCTGGAAGTCTATTTCCTTTGCTAGATTGGGGAAGGTCTCCTTTATTATTTGTTCAAATAAGTTTTCCACTTGTTGCTGTTCTTCTTCTCCTTCTGGTACCCCTATAATTCAGATGTTGGAACATTTAAAGATATCCTGGAGGTTCCTAAGCCTCTCCTCATTTTTTTGAATTCTTGTTTCTTCCTTCTTTTCTGTTTGGTTGTTTCTTTCTTCCTTCTGGTCCACTCCATTGATTTGAGACCCAATTTTCTTCCCATAACTATTGGTTCCCTGTGCATTTTCCTTCATTTAACTTAGCATAGCCTTCATTTTTTTAAAATGTAATTTGTGACTAAATTCAACCAATTCTGTGAGCATGCTAATCACCAGTGCTTTGAACTGTGCATCTGATAGGTTGACTATCTCTTCGTCACTTAGTTGTATTTGCTCTGGGGCTTTGATCTGTTCTTCTGTTTGGGCCTTTTTTTTTTTTTTTTTTTTTTTTTTTTTTTTTTTTTTTTTTTTTTTTTTTTTTTTTTTTTTTTTTTTTTTTTTTTTTTTTTTTTTTTTTTTTGTCTTGTCATGCCTGTTACACAAGAAGGGTGAAGCCTTAGGTGTTTACCAGGGCGGTGCAACCCAGTTGCTGGGTTGTGATGCTGTACGTGGGGGCGGGGTCCGAGAGGGAGCAATGGTGATTGCTCCACTCTCTGTTAGATCTCAGTCCCTTCTATGCTTCCCCCAAGCAAACTGAGCTTTTCTGGTGCTAATTCCCACATGGGTGGGCTTGTGTACATTCTAGGGCCCTGTGGGTCTCTCCAAAGAACTCTCCTGTGAGGCTGGGAGTCTCTCTGGGCACCTCAACCCCCACAGGTGTTTTCAATCAGTGTTTTGAGGCTTTATGTCCCTGCACTGCCACCCTGGGGTGTGAGGTTTATCTCACTCCCCAGTTTCACCTGGTTTATCTGCACGTGAATGTGGGACAGTCAGCCAGCTGCCCTGCGTGCTGTGCCAGGCTTCACAATTGCCTCCTTGCTTGGTCTGCCCATTGCCACCCTGCGCCCAAGGTCTGCTAGCCACCACCTGTGTGCCCAGGGCCCACCTGCGACCGACTTGTGCACCTGGTGGGACCACTTTTTTTTTTTTGTCGCAACCCCTCTCTGCTCAGCTGCCCAACCCTGCCCCTCCTACTGGTCTGGATGAATGAGTCTAATTTTACTCCTTGGTTGTCAGACTTCCATACCATTCAATTTTCTGTCAGTTCTGCTTGTTATTTTCTTTCTAAATTGTTGTTGTCCTTATTTTGGTTGTGAGAGGAGGCACAGTGTATCTACCTATGCCTCCATCTTGGCCAGAAATCCCAATATATCTTATTAGGGTAGAAAATTGTCCATATATTGTCATTTTAGTGAGTGTGTTCTTCATAAGGGAATTTGAATTTTTGTAAATTTTTACTATTTTTTTAATTTTTAGAACAATTAATATGATGCTATATAGTAATTTATTTAAATAGTGAGATCTTTTTTAACAATCTGAATTTGGTATATAACCATATATACACAGTCATGGCACTTTACTTTTGAAAGCTTGTCTGTGTTTGAAAGATCATTTGGATGACATTTTTATTAACTTATAACAAAGTCATTTTTATATTTGTTTTACTGTATTACACAAGTAGGAAGACTAAATATATTATCTACTATATTAAAATGCATGTAGCTTAATAAAATGCATTACTGCTTTTTGTAAATATTTTCTGTTATTTTTTAAAATTGACAATACATTTAGAAGATTCAAAAGATTAATGATCTATAGTAAAAGTCTCTTTCCTTTTTCTGCACCCATCCTCTCAGCTTTCTAAAAAATCTATTACTGCCCTGGCTGGTGTAGCTCAGTGGATTGAGTGTGGGCTGAGAACCAAAGGGTTGCCAGTTTGATTCCCAGTCAGGGCACATGCCTGGATTGTGGACCAGGTCCCCAGTGAGGGCCACGTGAGAGGCAACCACACATTGATGTTTCTCTCCCTCTCTTTCTCCTTCCCTTCCCCTCTCTGTAAAAATAAATAAATAAAATATTTTTAAAAATCTATTACTAATCTACCAATCTTCTTAAATCTCTCAAATCATGTTTAGAGGTTTTTATTCATGGGCTCCCATCAGAAATAGATTGTTTTCTTATACCAAGTCATTTTAGACCCACAAACCCTGAAATTTCAAGTGCTTTCTCTGAAATTCATACTGAGATTATTTTCATTACACTTCTCCCTTCTATAGCCTCACTCCTTGGCCTCACTTTGATTTCCTTTCCCTCAGTAGAAAAGGTGATTTCATTGACAGAAAATTATCTGGCCTTCTTGTATTTCTTTTCTTTACTCCCTTCCCAAATGACCCCCTATGCTATGAAAGCTAAACAGATATTTTTCCCTCCTCGAAGTTTCCTTCCCTCATCTCTCTCCATTCTGTAATTTTAAGTGTCATTTGTATTAATTTATAATTAATATTGTCATAGTACATAGAATAATAGAATAGATGGGTTCATCATGCAAAGAAAATATTTTCACCCCCATAATTAGACCCTCCCTTGTTTTATTTCCCAGAAGTAATCTCTTAACACTTATGTTCAAGTGTTCCTGGTGGTTACTTCCATAATTTTAAATAATGTAGTCATGCCTCTATGTTTTCAATTGTTAACTTTAATCTCTCTAATTTGTTATATGAGAGATGAGGGTATAGCTCCTATATATCATCCCTTTCTCCCCACTGCACTTCTTTTCTTTTTTTCTAGATACTGCTCCTAGTGTTGTCAAAGATTCATATCTTTTATAAGATTAAGCTTTGCCCATTATAATTTTATCTAACTGTGCCATCACCCAACTCATGTTTTTTTTTCAATATTAATTGGTATTTAATCCTTATTTAATTCCATTGACTAACTTTATATATCTTCAATTTATATACTTAACTTTCTCTTTTTCCATCATTATAAATGTTTTTATTTTCTTTATGTAATATATGTGAGTGTGTGTGTGTGTATATATATATGTGTGTGTATATATATATATATATATATATATATATATGCTACTTTTCGTGCTAACTCTTTTTCTGCCTGTTTTCACAATTTCTACTTTCTATCTCCTGAGAGATAGAAACTCCAAGGAGAGATAGTTGTCAAGTTTGATAACATTTACATTCAATTTTGTAACTATTGTCAAGTCTTCTTTGCTTTTTATATAAATGGAGTTGCACAGGTGAAAACCAATAACACACTATAATGTAGAGCCAAGTAGTGAGTTATAATTACAGTTGCATCTCTACTAGCACAAGACCTGAAATTAACTTGGAATTGCTACTTGGAGAATGTTTCTAGTGCCAAGAGGTAATAGAGTCCCCTTCCCTTTGTATGCTAAATTGGGTGCTCCAACATGAAAAATTATAGTTTGCTTTCATATTTAAGACATATTTTCTTGCATTTTGTCATATAGATATAGCTTGCTTTTGTCTTCTCATTGAGAGAATTATGCTTCCTATCACTGAATCTTTTTGAAGACTAAAATTAAAACCTACATTCTTCATGAGGCATGTTCACTGTGACACTACTGAGGATATCTATCTTGGTACAAGGTTAATGTGTCCCTTGTTTCTATCATAAATTTGTGTATTGATTATGACTAACACTAAATACTTAAACCCATCACTAGTTTTTCAGACTTACATTTTATGTTTCCTCAGGTAATATAATAATGCATTTGAGTAACTTTGTCTTTTTTCACCTTTTGTACTACCTATTCTTTCTTTTGCTGTACTACTTGCCACAGCTTAAAGTTTTCTATAGATAATAATTTACATTAGCTGGTAATGCAGCTTCTAAATGAGATCTACATCTTGGATTCTATAGTCATTTGTATTCTATATACAGAAAAACAGCCCCAAAAGGTTTATTAATGGAAATTACTGGTTCATGGGTTCCAAGTATATTTCTTGGCTCAATAGCAGACACCTTCACCTTCTACTCCCTATATAATCTGGCTCATTTCCCTTAATATGTCAAGGACTCCTTTTTCTTATCTTTTATGTATCTTTCTGGTATTTATTCCTTTCCATTCCCAGTATCACCTGGGCTCTGGCCCTTCTATTTCCCCTAGAGTTATGGTTGGGGTTACAATTAGGGACTTCTTGATTTCTGTCCCACTCCAACGCATTCTAGAAAACTCCCTCACTCGAAGATTTTTAATGACTCTATAAAAATCTAGCAACTAAGCTTCAAACTTTCTAACTCCAGTAGATAGATTTTCTATGACATAACCACCTATTCCCAAAACCCCCAAGTAAATAATAAGCCTTAACTTATCTCTCAATAATAATAATTTTAAGTTTTTGAATACACATTGCCTCTTCCCCTCATCAACCTTGCTTATGCTGCTCTCTCTTAATGGAAAGCCCAATTCTAATTCCTGCTTAATGAGTTCTACTTATTTTCCAAAACTTTTTCAAATTTAATTAGTTCCAAGGAGTTTCTATGATGCCTCAGAACAGAAATTGCGTCTGCTTTCCCATGCCTTCTTCTCACACTTCCTTAAAATCAGTTCTTAACTTTCAATTGTGCCCCTTGCGCAGTTAAACCCTAAACTAGATGCATCTTCCTTGAGAAAAGGGGTGTTCTGTGCATATTTTATGTCCTTAAATTAGCATATTGTAGGTCCAGAAATATATTGAGTACAAGACTGAATCTATAAAATGAATTAGTCATTCTCACCCTTGTTTAACTCACAGAGCCAATACCTACCTTATTTGGAGGAAGGATTGCACAAATATATAGAGCTATTCTAAGAAGCAATTTAGTTTTATTTTTTCATGAGCAGTTGAGTGGCTATGTATACAATGTTCAAGATACATTTGAATATAGAAAGATATGGGGCTTCAGCTTCATTAACTTCCCCATTTTTAGTGGAACATGATGTGGGATGTTTCATTTTTGCCTGGGAAAATGAAATAAAAGGGCTGACTAAAAATATCAAAATATATTTTATAGCTATGTATAAATTCAAACATGAAAGCATTTAGTCATTCATATTACAGGCTGAAAAGTTCTCCTGGCCTGGCATTAGAAGAAGAAATTGGATGTCTTAATTATCTTGTGGGCTTTATTAAGGTTGCAAGCTTGCTCTCTGTTCTGTGTACTGAGAACCACTTCTCACAGCTCAATAAATAATAATGACATAATCATCAAGAGATGGGCACTTAGAAGTTTCAAGAGAAAATACCCATGGGAGTGGATAGTTATATATGGGAATGGGAATTTCACCTTACCTGCCAACATGGCTTGGCTATATGAGCAGATAGAATTTTAAACACTGGCACTGCAGTTGTATACCTGCAATAATGAAAATGAAATCAGGAATATATGTAACAATTTCATAAATTGTCAAGTATAAGAAGGCAAGAAAAACACTAAGGTGGTTAAATAAGCAGACTTGTGGTGTAGGGAAGATAGGAATGAATAAATAGTTTCCTTGTAGTCTTAATTTCAGATTAGCACAGATTTAAGATTAGCATATCAGGTGAGGATTAGCCATCCCACTTGCTTTATTTGCTAGATAAGGAAATGAAGGTATGAGGAGATTAAGTCACTCCTTGTACTATTTTATCACCCTGTATACAATCTATACTTGTAAAAATAAGCTTGTATACTGGATACTCACTTGCCTTGAATAAAAGAAGGATTTTATTGGTGGATCCTACATTAAATTTTTTTCTATCACCGAATATCTTTGTAAAACAATTAATTAGTTCTGCCCTTTTACTCTCAGGGATGGTAGTATGGACACTGAAAAGAAAAAATAAGTGTTCCTAGTAGCTAACTGGGCTCAAGAAAAAAAAGAGAAAAGGAAAGCAGAGTTTAGCAACCTTTTCTGCATAGGGGCCTCTCACAAACTGCACTTCAAATGGAGAAGCCCCCGTTCTAAATTGCCCACCTGCCTGCACTATATTTCTGCCATCTGATCTAGCCCTTAAATTAGTTCCTGGAGTTCTATTTCAATCCCTAGGACTGAGGCTTTCCCCATCCAACTGGAGCTGCACAACTCTGACCAATCAGAGTGGCTGTATTCTGACCATTCAGAACAGTGTTTCTGGACCAATAAAACTGTGAGAATTTGGAGTCCTCATTTGCATGAGAACAGACCAATCAGGGACTGGGGGCAAGGACTTCTGTCATATAAACCAGCTCCCCTCTTTCTAGGGGAGTGCACGTTCCACCAAGGAGTGGAGAATGTGTTTCCCTGGCAGCATTGCTGGTGCAGAGTAGAACAGACTGAGAAGGTGTCTCCCCACCATGGAAAACACTGGACCAGTATTGAGTGAAGCAGAGTGTCCTGGCCCTGGCCCCAGAGAAACCTGGGCCTGGGGCAGCCTCACGGCTGTGCTGTTTTCACAGCCATGCTGTATCCTTGTTTAAACTGAATAAAGTTTCCTTCTTCACTACACCCCAAATTGGGGATTCCTGTTGGTGTTGAACTGGCATCAATCAGTTGACAGTAGGACTGAGATGACACCATTAAAAAATAGTGTGTTTAATATCTCTTTTATAAGCTAGTGCAAAATTAGGCACTCTTAATCTCTTAACCTAGCAACCACAAGACCCCAGGTACCCCTCCACCCCCCCCGAAATAAAAGGTGTATCAGATCTGTGAACTGGGATGGGGAAAATTGCATTTTTATTTTCACTAAGTTCTATCCTAAATAGAGCATTTCTTTCAGTAATGAATGTGAGTAACAAACCACAGCATGATGACATTGATATTTTTATATTGCATGATAGTTGTTATATTTTCAAATCTCGCATATGTTTCTCACTACCTTGAAAACGCAGTAGCTAGTAAACACCTTTAAATTTAATAGACACATCATAATTCATCAATTAAAAACTACGTGTTTTACTACATCACAAATCTTTCTTAAAAAATTACATTCATAGAATTGTTCTTCTTCCTATTCCTACTTATTTTAACTTATGTTTTCATAAACATTATTTTGAGAAAAGTTCATAGGTTTCACCAGATTGCCAAAAAACTCATGGCCCAACAGGGTTGTGACCTCTATACTAAATAATAGCTTCAAATGTTTAGTGTTTTTTTTTAGAATTTGATTTTTACTTATTTCCAACTATCTACCTTTGAAATTAGTTTAACAATGTTTTCTTCATAATTCAAGATATGCTCAGTAACATTGGTTTTCTATGGCAGCTGCTATTAGAAAGATTAAGCTTAAATTAATTTTTATTGCCATTTTAAAAATAATTAAAATTTTGTACTTTTCAATGGAAAAATCCTTCATTTAAAAAAATAATTTAACATCTTATCAAACTGGGTTTACAAAATCCAGTTTCTAAAGCTTCTAATTTAATACTGGACTTATCCTCACATTTTATCAATTATTGAGACAAGATGCGATGAAGCAAAGAGGTCAAATAACACTACTCTCAAATCTGGAAGAAATTATGCAAAGGCATACACATTTTTTACTTTAGCCATGATAGATTAAGTAATTTGTGTTTGTGAATTATGCATAAATTACCCATATACAGCAAAGTTTCTTAAAACTACATGTTGTTTGGACATACAATGTTTCTTTATTTAAAACAATAAATGAGACTGAGGAATTGTTGCTGAAGGAAATTAGGATTTAATCTTAGTAAATAATATCTAGGTTGTTATAAATTAAACATTAAAATGATTTTAAAATTAAAAATAATCTTTCAAATATCAATTCTGCATTAGGTTGAATTTTTAACAACTTGAATAGTTTTATCTAAACCTTCCTAGAGATCAAATGTCGGAGCCTGGAAAATAGGGGCCAGATGGCACAAGCCAAACTGAAAAGGGAAAATCAAGCAATACTTACACTACTCCCTTTCACTTGCCTTGTAAATGAAGGTTGGGTGGGTATCTTACAAAATTTTTCCTGAGGCAATTCTTTGGAAGGCAAGGTGTAGCTGTCAGTGATTCAGTTCTTTACATTTCAGTTTACAAATAACCTTCAAGTTCTTTTTTTCTCCAAAAGTCACTGCTGATTGCCTAAATAGGTGGTAGCTGTGACACAGTAGTGGCAAAGTGATCACACATCATTACACAGTGCACACATGATTATTTATGCCTTCTCGACCACAGGGTAAGTTACAAGCAATTATTTTTCCAGTCTCCTCAACGTAATTACACTGTAATCTATAGGGACATGTAATTGCAGGGACTGCTTCGAAGTTTTGCACTGAATTACACACCTCTCAGGGACTACTTGAGACCCCAGGAGCATTTTACCAGCTAGCAGCTGGGCAGTCTCTTTGTGTAAAACCTGATGGCCTGAATATAAGGCTTGTGCTGCAGGGAGATTTGCAATCCAGATATGATGTGAAGTCACCAAATAAACTGAGGATTGGAAAGCCCATGTGCTTGATACTCAGCCTCATCGAACAGCCCCTTGATTTCCCATCCTCAGATTATGAAATGTCTGTGGATGAAAAGGAAGCTCTTATGACTGCAAAGATTTTATTGATGGAAAATTACTTTAGGATTTAGGGATTTTTATTTGCCATTGTCAGACTCCATGTATCTAATAAATGTGTGAGGCTTTAAAATTTGGACAGCTTTTTAGTATTATGTGTGCTCAGAGGAAATGATGAATTGCTTTATCATAAAACACAAAATAAATATTATATGTATTTTCCAACAGAAAGAGAAAATAAAGGTTTCTTTTCCTTTTCTTTAAAAAATAAATGTTTGCTGATTTTAGAAATAGAAGAAGAGAGAGTGAGAGAGATAAAAACATCAATGTGAGAGAGAAACATTGATTGGCTGCTTCCCACATGCACCCCAACAATGGGATCTAACCTGCAACCCAGTCATATGCCCTGATGGAGAATCATACCCCTAACTTTTTTGTGTACAGGACAGTGCTCCAACCAACTGAGCCACACCAGCCAGGGTTCCCTCTCTTTCCCTCCCTGTTTAAAAACAAAGCACAAACATAAAAGCAGCACATTAAATAACCTGAAGATGTGGTAATTTACTACTACTTCTAGTGCATTCATCTAACAAAGGAGCAATTTTTAGTTGTTTAGCTATTTATTTATCATGGAGACTTCTAGACAGTCTCTGAGAGATGAGAGATTTTCCAAGTGGAGATGAGGGAAATTCCCAAGAGGCTGTTGTAGAGCTTCAGTGATCTGGTTCTCTGGGAAGAAAGCAAGAATTGTGTGGGCAAGAATTCTTTATTCCTAGCCTCACTGGCTGATCTCCTCATAGGAAAGCTGAGGGTGTGTTCGGTTCATTCACCACTTAGCTTGATGATCTCTCCAGGTTCATATGCAATAGGAATAAATGCATTTTTCATGCTGCTTGAAGGTGCATGTATTTCACTTCATGTCAGAATTCTTGTAAAGTTGTATAAATTTATTTAAAGTCATACAAACCTTCAACTAGGTAAAAGGTTTGAGGGAAAAGTCTGGAGAATGGGAGCTAAAGCAATGATGTTGAATTGAATCCTGTGAGCAAAAACACAAAATCCTTGCTTCATTACCCTTTAATGTGAACTTTCAAGTTACACAATTTATTACTAGACTTTCCAAATAGGTGTGAAATTTTGAGCTATTTTTCTAGAAGTGATTTGAATAAAAGGAATATTTGAAAAATTTAAGGAATAGCCTTGCCCTGAAGAAGGCTACTTTGAAAACTTAGCTCTTGAATGGACCTTCCCACCTCCCCAACCTTATACATTATGAAAGTTTAAGGCATACAACAGGATGATTTAATACATGTGTATTTTGCTAACTGATGATCACAATATGGTTAGTTAACATATACATTAATTACCATTTGTTTTTGTTGTGGTGGTGATAACATTTGAGATATGTAATTTTCATGTATACAGTACAGTGCTATTAATCATAGTCACTCCAGAATTTATTTATCTTCAAGCTGGGAATTGTACCCTTGACCAACATTTACCTATTTCCTTCAGACCCCAGTCCCTGGTAACCACCAATCTACTCTGTTCTATGAGTTCATCTTTTTGAGATCCCCTGTATAAGTGAGATTATGCAGTATTTATCTTTCTCTGTCTTATTTTACTTAGAATAATGTCCTCAAGTTTTATACATGTTGTTGCAAATGGCAGAATTTCCTTCTTTTAAATTAAGAAATAATTATCTATCATCTATCTACCTATCTACCCATCTATCTATCATCTATCACATTAAAATTTTAATATACTTGTTGATTTTAGAGAGAGAGGAAGGGGGGTGTGGGAGGGGGAGAGAGAGAAAGAGACAGAGGGAGAGAGATGTGAGAGAGAACATCGATTGGTTGCTTCCCATATGGGCCCTGACTGGGTACTTAACTTGCAACCCAGGCAAGTCCCCTGACTGGGAATTGAAACCCCAACCTTTCATTGTACAGGATGATGCACCAACCAACTGAGCCACACTGGCTGGAGAGGGCTCCATCACATTTTTAAAAATCCATTGAATGTTTTTTTTTCTTGTTTTATGCATGTATGTTAATGGAGCTTTTTTTCCTGTTTTATGCATGTATGTTAATGGAGATTTTTTTCTGTTTTATTCATGTATGTTAATATTTTCTAATCTAATCATCTGCCTTCTAGTATAATTTTATGATTTATTTCCTTGGAAATGAACATACACAGATGGTACATATATATAGAAAGGATGGATGGATAGATAGACATATAAATATAGTGGAGTTATTTTATTGGTTTTCATTATTAAACATTTGTAGGGTCAACTCTTCTAAACTATCTACATCAAAAAATAATTCTCTGAAATAACTGCAGATTCAATGTGAATCCTAATATTTAGATACTTTTATGGTTAGCCATCATAAATAATTCTAAACCTGCAATTGGCATTACCTTATTAGCTTTTAATATTGTGTAATGTTTTTCTTTACTCCAGAGTCACTAGCTAATAAGTCATTTGTTCGTAATGATTGCACACCTGATTGTTTTACTTTAGGCTATGGTTTATCATAGTGATATGCACTTGTGGAATACAGGCTATAGTTACATTTTTTGCTTTGATGTTGTGCTGTTTACCTCTGACCCAGATGCTAAACTTTTCTTAGTTTGTCATGGATTTTTGACTTTGTGAAATACTTTTGAGATTTCAACCATTTTGTTTGATGTTACCACCAAAATCAGGGAACTCTGGTAAAATAAATGAGAGCTTCAGATGAATCTACTTGTAGTTTTGTTAGGTACGTAAAGGTCAATGTTCAAAGGGCAACCCCCTACAATGGGGAATGCAAGTATGCTTTAATTAGAAGATGAGGGAAAGCTCTCACCATTAAGCCCTGAGCTAAATATAGGTCATCCTCCCCCACCAAAAAAACATGCTACTTAGTAACTATATTATTATGGTAGTTTTTGGAATTTATTAAGTTGTCAACAGAAAAAATGTTTTCAATATTTGTCTGTTAAATGATAGATCAAAAAATCATAGCTTCATTGCTCTTATACTATACAATAAGCAATTTATTTGCTTGCCCATCACAGGCTCATTCCTAATTTTATTAAACCCTTTCCATTGTAAGAACTGGAATTCAAAATACATTATATCTTCTTTCTAAATTTGTGAGGGTGGGTTTCCCTCTTTTTCTCCTGAAGTTGGACTGCATATTACTTTCCAAGGGCCTTAATCCATATCTATAATTTGGCCCAAACCATAGCAATATTAAAGCAAAAATTTAAGGCATTCCAAACAGTCAACTGGAAGGTATGCAGAGTGTTGGTTAAGCGCTCTAGTGGGAGGAGAGGTGGCCTTATGAGAGAAGAACCTATGGCCTAGGGCTCTGCTGTCCCTTTTGAGAGCAACTGACAACCTCATGGCAATTGTGCATTTGAAATGTGGCAAATCCAAACTGAGATGTGCTTTATGTGTTAAATACGCACCTATTTTGAAGATTTAGTATGAAAATAAGAACGTAACTATTTTTTTCAAACACATTGCTTTTTGGAATGATAGTATTTTGGACATATTGGTTAAATAAACTATAATACTGGAAATAATTTCAACTTTATTGTTACTTTTCTTTAATGTGGCTAATGGAAAATTTTAAATCACATACATTGCTCACATTGTATTTCTAGTGCTGGTATAGAGGTTAAATAAATAGACTTTATTGGAACTCCTTGATTGCCTTGCCAGCACAGTTTGGCTTCAGATGAGACATGCAATCATAAAAACCCTTGGTTTCTTCATCTGTGAAATGGGTATAATAACACTTTCCATTTACTGACGTCATAGGGAAGTAACTATAACAATTAATAGCCCAGAGCTTGTAAAATGCTGAGTTCTTTGGATCTACTGAAGTGAAATTAACTTTTAAAAAATTTCCCTGGGGACTGGATATATGAATTAAACAAATACAATGCATGGGAAAACACCCACACATTCATGTAATTTGGCTCATTTTTCCCTGTGGTGGATTTATAGTGGCTACCAACAGCAGAAGAAAAAAAGAATGATGTGCTAAAAAGTGCCAAATGTATTTCTGTCAGGCTTGGCTAAGATTTGAATGGCCTAAGCATATAGAACTCTAAAAATGTCCATACTAGGATTATAATTGTTGAAAGTGTATGGACATGGGCATGATTGTTCATTTTATGTGAGTTTTTTCTTTTGTATATTTCAAATGTTCACAGTAAAAGTAATTAACTGATTAAATAACAAATGACCAACTACCCCATCTCTTTCCTTTTTTGTTTTCTTTATTTCCTTTATATGAAATAGTTATATGTTGATGGTCTCCTTTACAATAAATTTTACACATACAGCCATTCTATCAAATTAATAATTTTACCCTGAGCTCAAGATAGACCAAGCCTCTCTCTTCCCCATGATTTCAGAGCAGAAGGAACCCAAAATGGCATGAGTAAAAGAACTAGGATGAGTAAATGATCCAGGATAAATAAGTGAAAAACTCATCCTAATTTCTGCTCCCTAACTCTTTAATGTTTTAATAGTTAATGATTTAATTCTTTTGATGTCTCTTTCTCCCAGTGGAATCAAGACCTTTTTTCTCACCCCTCTCTCAAAACCAATGATATGAGGCATGCTTGTTTTTAAGCACCATGAAGCTTTATGTTGCCAAGATGGACCCAGCTTCTTCCTGAAACACAGGAAGCACAGAATATTTTCATCCTCTGAAGAAGCAAACTCCTGACCTGCTGGAGCCAGTGCAGTCATGCTGAGTGTCTACGTTTTCCTGTTCCTTTGCTTTGTACAGCGGAGAAGTCTTGTTTGATGTCTAAATATGAGGATGCTGTAACTCTGGCACGCCAAAGGCTGAATTTATATCCATAATTGTCACATCCTTTATTGAGAGCTACACACTTGCACCATTGTGATAGGCTTTTTTGGGAATAAAATCAATGTCAGCAATTATATCTATGCATCCATTTTAAGTGTATGGCTGAAATATCCTTCAAAGGATGACACACAGTCAAAGGTAAGAGGGGGATATTGTGTTTGTGTGTGTGTGTGCATTTGATATGAAACTAAAACAATAATTTGATATTATATAGTACAACAGTAATGATCATAAACCCTAGCCCAGAAATCTAAGAAAACTCAAGAGATAATCTTGTTGTGCCCACTGTCTTTCAGTAGGCAAGGAACTATTATTTCCATTTCAGAAACAAAAATTCTAAAGCCTGGAGAAGTTAAATAACTTGATTAAGCCACAAGGTTATTAGAGGTAGGATTGTGGGAGGAATACTGAATTTACCTTATTGAGAAAGTGTCAGTCATCTAAGGAGATTAAAGAGACTACTACTCTTTGATTTAAAAATACTATTTTTAAAAATACTAAATAGTATTTTTAAATCAAGAATGCTAGGTATTGATTAAACCCATCCCTGTCTAAACTTTTGAATGAAAATGTCTTAGAGAAATAAAAATTGAACAACCATTTCACTGAATGGAAAAGTCTCTGGGGCTTAAGTAATCTTCCACAGGCACCTTGGAGCTATAACAGCCAAGAGATGAACAGGGGAACTTGAAGAATCAACCGTGAGTACCAGCCAGAACTGCCTAACTAGTGGACATACGTGAAGGAGGGTTGAGTCTGGTAAGGATAACTGTACAACAAGTTCTTAAATAACATCATTTTGTTCCATGAAGTTTCATTATAACATTGATGAGGAAAAAATATAGATTCCTGGCCAGGGCCACTGTGAAGTTTGGACATTCTCCCAATGTCTTCATGGGTTTCCTCTAGGGATTCTGGTTTTCTCCCATATCCCGAAGATGTGCATGTGAGGTGAATTGGTATGGCTACATCATGCCAATAGGACTTGTGAGGGTTTTCTGAGTGTACTCTGTGATGGAGGGGCATCCTGTCCAGGGTTGGTCTTCACCTTGTGACCTGAGCTGCCAGATTAGGCTCTGGCCACCTGCAACCCTGAACTGAAATCAGCAAGTTGTTTTTATTAGTCTTTTAAAAAATGCATGCACAGTTCACATTTATTTCAGTGTTTAATGTTATAAGTGCTTTGGGTCTTTATTTAGAAGTTTGATGATGTTTTTATGACTGGATTTATGTCATGGGAACTTAACTCTGTTTATGTCAATTAACCTACAGTAAAATTAGTTTTATTATGGGTCATCTCACTTAAAGTCACAGTTTTTAAGAGGACTGGAGGAGTAAACTTAGGCAAATGTCAGTGTCAGGGGAAACCACAGTGTCCATGGAGCATAGTGACAGAAAGAACCCCAGAATGCCACATCAGATAATCAGCAGAATAGCCAGGGTGAAAGGACATGTGTGAGTACATGGGACATTCATTCTATCTGGTTGAATGACCCCTTTGCAGGGGGCTAGAAGAGACACCTGAGAACATGTGTGATAACCAGCAATCATGTCTGTTAGCAGTCAGTGAAACAGTTAAGATATATACAAGGTTGGAGAGTAACAAAGATAATAGAAATACATCTGTTTACAGGAGGAACTTCAGGGTTCCAGGTGTAGTTTGATAAAACAAGGTGTCTCATTTTGTTTTCTACAGAAAGCAGAACTTGTGACAGGGATTTTGGTGCAAATGGTTTGGGAATAGGTCCCAGGAAGCATTGGTGAAGGTAGATGAGATGGGGAAGAGGGAGAGTAATTGTAAGGGTGTCTTATTAAGGGTTCCCTTGTGGGCAGTGCAGCTTGGTTCCACTGGAACTTCCTGAGAGACTAATATAATGTTTTCCAACACTGTCACTTGAAAGACAGGAAACTAGACTCTTATTCACTGGCTCCTGTCCCCACTGGTGGAGAGTTTCCTTCAGGGACTATGCATGCTCAGGGGAGCCAGCATAGGCATGTCCCTTGATCAGATAGCTAAAAGATGCCTGGAGGCATGCTTGAGGTGGGACCATATGGGGTGAAGTAGATCTGAACTCACTTGGAAGTCTCCAATACAAATCAACAGCCATGTTGGTGGTGAACCATAGTGGTGGGCATGAAGCACCAGAGGTATTTGCTCTAGAAGGTGGTAGATACTGTGACTTTTTAGGTGGTAAAAGAATGAAAAGTCAGACATGAACAAGAGCATTTACAAAGGCTCAATAATGTAAAAGAACAAAGCTGATTTTAGAAATTTAAGGAAGTCCATGATGTTGGAGCACAGAATGTGAAGTGGTGAGTCAAGATGAAGTTGGATATTCTAAGCAAAGGGCAAATTATAAAGAGCTAAAAGTAATTCTATGGCGTTTAAGCTTTATCTTTATAGATCCCCAAGTTTCTTAATTTTATATTTTTGATCTTAGAAAAGACAGAAATTGAATTTGACAACTATTTAACACAGCACCCAGTTCAGTCCAGGTATGACAGAGTCAAGAGCAGCATGTGATCTGGGAGGAAGCTTGTGAAAAGGGTGCAGGCTCCCCAGAGCCATGTGAAGATAGTGACACTCTCTCATTTCTGGTAGCTTGTTACAAAGTGTTGTTAATTAAATGGCCTGGTTAGGAGGAATTAGGGATTTCATTATTAAGCTTTCATTGAATTTCTGACAAAATGGATAAGTGTGTTAAAAAGGATTCCTGAAAGGAACCATCATCTTGAAGATAATACCAGTTAAGCCATGATAAATTAAACAACAGCACCAGTAGCATTGACTTATATCCTACTCCTAGAATGATTGCTTCATCCATTATGTCATGAGATTATAAACAACAAAATAATAAAGTATGGCAAGAAATATGTGCAAAAAAGCAGAAAAATACAAATAATTAGGAAGGCTATTTGAAGCATAGACTTAAAGCTACTATTCACTAACAATGTAGTGTAGGCCACACCATCAGAGGACACTGTTTCTTGAAATGCTAACTATTCACAGTGTGAAGCCATTTTAGATAGCAAGCTACCTAGATGTAGCATATTATTTCATATTTCTTTTTATAAGTGTATTATTTCTTGACTTTATTTTACCAGAAATATAGTGTATTACTACAGTAGCATTTGTATAATTTATAAGCAAATAGATATACACATGTATATACAGGTATACATACATATACACATACACAAATATACATGTGTTGATACACACTACAGTACCCCCCAACCCCATTACCAAACTCTGAGACAGGGACTGGGGCAAGTAGTTTGCCTGGGAGGCAATTTCAGGATGAACACACAAGAGGGTGAGGAATTGAAATAGGAAAGGGAGAAATGCCAATGAAGAATGCGTGCATGGTAGACAGCTAGGGCTCAATTCAGCTGGGGGCCATCTAAAAACTGTGAATTCATCCCAGAATTGCTCAATGAAGGCTAGGTCTATTGAGGTATTTTTCATTGACTCAAATTCCTCATTTGTTGAAGTTTAACCATGGAGAAATTTAATCACTGGCTTTTCCAAAGTACCTGTCTACAGCTGTTGCCTCATTGTCTTCTGCAAATGCTTTTAAACTTATATTTCCTAAAGTGTTTTTTCACTGATTCTACAACATCTTATTGGCTTTCAAATACTTTATAATTTCTTTTTCTCCCAGGTCTTAGCAGTGCCTCTCAATCTATCTTTCTAAATTAACACATATTTAAGGTGCTTATTTAAAATGCATAGACCTTGGCTCACCCCAGTGAGCTAGATTTAGAATATCTAAAGATAAGGCTAAGGAATCTGCATTTTAACAAACAGGGCAGATGAATCTTACACACATTAATATTTGTTAAAAATTACATTCAGAAAATCAATAGCACACCAGGAATTGCCTTTCTTAAGTGGTTGTCACTCTCTTGCTCTTTAATTCTTCCACTCCTTCTTTTTTCACTGTCCACTCACAGGAAAAAAAAAAAATTCTCAAGTATTTTTCAAATTTTGAGTAGATAAAAAGTTCATGTTTTGCTCATTTTCTGCAGTGCATAACCTATCTGTTCCTATTTCTTCTCTCTTCTAATTCTCAACTTTCCTTTTATCACTTTGTTCAGTACATTCGTGTATTGACTTTTTCCTCATCATTTTCTGTGAATTTCCCTCCTATCGTGCACATAGCCCCAATGTTATACTCAGTAGGTTCCGTGGCAGCTAGTGATGTTGTTTCATTCTACAGTAAGAGAAAATGAATTCAGGAAAAGGAATTGCCTGAAACTAGACTATTGGACTTTTATCCAAACAAAATCTGACTACACAACTCTTTTATTTCGTCCCTTTTTTATTCTGTGAACCTTATGAACCAGGAACAAGAGCATCACCTCAGATCTTGTTAGAAATACAAAAAATCATGACCCACCCTGACACACTGAATCAGAACCTGAATTTTACTAAGATCCCCACATGATTTTTGCACATATTGGACTTTGAGAAGGGCTTATGTTACATATAGCACAATTGAGATTAGCAGAACAACTGGATCATCTATGTGTGGACACACTAACAAAATTTAAACCAGTGTAAAATATTTCTCATTTGTATCAGACTCCAATATTTAAAGGAAGTTGCATTTATCTTTGATATGCTGTAGCTGAAGCTGCTATTTTTTTAAATTCAGCAGGATAAAATATCCTCTAGATATGTTGAGATAGTTTGAGGAAATATTTTCATTTGAGAAATGATAGTAATCATCTCAGTGGGTACATTTTCTAGGACTAACTCCTAGACTGACTGAATCTCTAATAAGAAGAAATGGTAATTTAGAATTAGGAATTTTAGATTATTAAATTGGAAAATGATCTTAATTCACAGGAACCTAGATTCTACACTTTAGAAATGTGGAAACTCTCTCTTGGGTTCTTGACACTTCTATCCAACTCTGATAGACATCTGTTCCTAGATGTCCCTGTCACATGTCACACTGACACTGTTGAAACTGAGCCCATTACAGTCTCACCTCCTCCCCTTCTTTGCCATTATCATCCAAGTAACCAGGTCAAAACCAGAGGATCATCCTATTGTTTCTTCTTTCACTCTCCAACATCAAATCAGCCACCAAGACTTTTATATTTTGGTCATCTATACCTCAAGTTTTTGCTCCTTTTATCTATCCCCACTCTTCACTTAGATAATCGCAACATCTTCCTAACTGGTCTTTCTGTCTTCTATTTTCTATACCGTCAAACACAAATCCTCACACTACTGTTCAAGAGATCTTTCTAAACTCCAATTTCGAACACATCAAATTTAAAAAAACTAAATATCATTTATTTCTCTGTGTAAAACATAACTTAAATTTTTTTATCTAACTGTTTTTCTGGAAAATTTATGATTTATTTTCAGTGTGATAATTATCATTAATTTCTCTTATTAGTAAGTATTATGTGTTTTAATCTTATACCTCCAAAAAGCTTTAAAAATTCACACAGAACAGTGATGGGACATTTTGAGATTTATATTCATTTATATGTTTCTGCAGAACCTTGAAATATGTTTAAATGCTCCTAAGGCTGGGATGCTTAAAAAAACTCTTTGTAAAATTAACTTAAATTACTCTTTTGGAAAATTCCTTCAGATTAATTTATTTTTTCAAAATGCAATATATTTGAATTATAAATATCTCGTATTTATTTATCTTCCTAATTTCTTATTTCAGTCAGTTAGAAGTCAACCTTGATGTCAAATTAATAGTGTATATTCTCACATGTTAAGAGGACAAAGTTATCTGTTAAATAATTCTCATCTAAAATGAATTTATTAAACACCTTCTTGTGTGCATCTCTGTGCCAGGTACATTGCAAAATAAGTTAGTCATTTGTGACCTGATCAGATCTTAGAATCAGCTGATAGGAATGTGTTCTGTAGCATGAAAACAGGATGGGTCTGAAAACAGTTCTACCCTAAACATTGCATCTAAGCAATTTTTACTGTTTGGTACTTTTGGCCCATAGATTCATTCATTAAACACTTTCAGTCTCTTTGAGTCAACATTGTGCTAGGCCCTCAGATATGAAACAGTCCTATGAGGAGCTCATATTTCAGTGGGATTGATATAGGGTCATGAGCCACTTAACGAGGGGGACACTTTCTGAAATATGAGTTAGAGAACTTCATGTGAACATCATAGAGTATGCCTACACAAATGTAGAGATGATATGTTACACGCCTAGGTTGTATGCTATGCTTATTGTCCCTAGGCTACAAGCTGGTACAGTTGTTATTATACAAAACATCCCAAGATTAAATCAAGCACAAGAAAAATAATGCAATCAAGAGACCTGGTAAACATGACATGTATAAGGCTGCTGCCAGCATAACACAGCATACTGTTTTACAGCAAATTGTTTTTTTTAATAAGTAAAAGAGTACACTCTTAAATAACAATAAATAAACAGTATGGTATAGTAAATACATAAACCAGATACATAGTCATTTGTTATCATTATCAAGTGTTATTCAGTATACATAATTGCATGTGTTATGCTTTGATATGACTAGCAGCACAATAGGTTTGTTTACACCAGCATCATCATAAACATGTCAATAATGTATTGCACTATGACATTTTAACAGCTATGATGTCAGTAGGTGATAGGAGTTTTTCAGCTCCATTATAATCTTATGGGATCACTGTCATATTTATGGTCCATTGTTTATGGGAATGTTGTTATATGGTGCATGATTGTATGAATAAATAATTAGACTTAAATACCTTAGATACTCTAATATGTCATCTATAAAATGCTGGGAAAACTTCAAGAGACAATTGCATCTGGAAGAATCCTTCTCAAAGAGGGTGTCATTTGAGCTGAGTCTGGAAGGATAAATAAGGACTTTGTCAGGCTAAGAAAGGGAAAAGAACAACTTGTGTACAAGCATGGAAGTATATAACACATGAACTGCAAGGTTTGGAGGGGAAGCCAGTGTAAGTGCAGTATCAGGATTGGGGAGGGAGAATAATAAAAGCTAAGGCTATATGACAAATAGAGCTTAAATTATAGGAGACATTATATACCAGGTGCATAAACAAGAGTTCTGAGTCACAAACAATAAAATTCAAAATTGATGTCATGGAAACCTAGTGAAGAGAGATTTTCAAAGAGTTGGGAGTGGAAAAATATGACAAATTATGCCAAGATATTAAGTAAAATGAGGATTGAAATTGGACCACCAAATTTATCAGTTACTAAAAGTCTTTTACCACAGGAAGAGAATATTCTGCAGAATAATGATTTTCATGTGTGGGCCACAAATCAATAGCATCAACATCATCTAGATACTTGTTAGAAATATAGCATCTCAAGCTTGAACTAGACATGCTGAAACTCAGGGATGGGACCCATCCATCCATGTTTTAGTACCTCTCCAGGGGATTGTGATGCAAGCTGAAGTTTAAGAATCACTGTTGGCGTTTACTAAAAAGGACTTTTGTGATTTCAAGATTGATAGAAATAGGGGCAGAAAAATTTCCCTTTAGAGAGGTGTGACACGGGAAAAAAAGAAAAAGAGAAGATGGAATTGGGGGAGGAGGTGCAATTACAAAAGCATAATAACCCATCATACATTTTACTTATCAACAACTTTTAATTCTTTAATGGTGTTTTTTTGTTCATTTAAGTTTTAACTTCTTCAATAGGCATATCTTTTGACTTGTGATTTTTCACTGCAAAGCTATTCCAGTATTATTAAATTGGCATTTTTTCTTTTTTTTTTTACATTAAAAAAATACATCTCGAATTTATTTCAGTGAATACTGGGAAGAATGGCTCTAAAATGATATATTCTTCCACCAATAGCAAGTTTTCTTAAGGTTTTTATTGATTATCTGTTTCCTTAAGGTTTTTATTGATTACCTCTTAAGGTTGCTATTGATTGTCTCTTACTGGATGTTATGAACCACTTCCTTCACTAGGTATTAAGTTCTTATATACTCTGCATGTCTTCTGACATTAAACAGCTGCATTATATCTTCTGAGCAGAGCCACCACAGTGTTACCTTCTATTAAGTTTATGACCAGTTAAATCCTCAAGTTGTCTTCAAACCAATTCTGTCAACTGAGGTCTCCCTTAGTCAAGTCATACATTTATATAGACATCAACATAGATATTGATTATAAAGAAAAGTACATAATATAGAATGTAAGTATAATTTTATAATTATAAATATATAATAAAGGCCAAATGTGCAAAACCTATAGCCAACGTCATATTCAGCAGGCAAAAACTAAAAGCTTTTCATCTAAGATCAGGCGCAAGACAAGGGTGTCCACTTCCACCACTTCTATTCAACATAGTACTGGAAGTTCTAGTCACAGTAATGAAACAAGAAAAAGAAATAAAAGGCATTAAAATTGCAAAGGAGGAAGTAAAGCTGTCATTGTTTGCAGATGACATGATCGTGTACATAGAAAAAGTATAGACTCTACCAAAAAACTGCTCGACCTAATAAATAAATTTGGTAAAATGGTGGGATACAAAGTCAATATTCAGAAATAGAAGGCATTTTTGTATGCTAACAATGACATATCAGAAGCAGATATTAAGGGGAAAATGCCACTTACTATAGCAATAAGAAAAATAAAATACTTAGGAATAAACTTAACCAAGAATGTAATGGACCTATACTCAGAAAACTACAGAACAAAGAAAGCAATTAGGAAAGATACAAATAAATGGAAGAATATACCATGTTCATAGATTAGAAGAATTAACATCATTAAAATGTCCATATAACCCAAAGCAATCTACAGATTCAACACAATCCCTATTAAAGTACCAATGGCATATTTCTCAGATCTAGAACAAATATTTCGAAAATTTATATGGAACAATAAATGACCCTGAACAGACTCAGCAATTTTGAGAAAGAACAAAGTACGGGGGATCACAATAGCTGACATCAAACTATATTACCAGTTCACTATAATCAAAATAGTCCAGTACTGTCTTAACAACAGATGCATAGACCAATGGAATAGAATAGAGAGCTCAGAAATAAATCCATGTCAGTACATTCAGTTAATACTCAACAAAGAGGGAAGGAACATAAAATGGAGTAAAAATAGCCTCTTCACTAAAAGGTGTTGGGAGATCTGGACAGCTACATGCCAAAAAATGAAACTTGATTGCCAACTTGCACCATATACCAGAATAAAATCAAGGTGGATAAAAATCTTTAAGATGTGACACCATAGAAGTCCTAGAGGAAAACACAGGCAGAAAAATTTCAGATATCTCATGCAGCAATATTTTTACTGATACATTACCTAGGGCAAGGAATATAAATGAAAGAATAAACAAATGGGACTACGTCAAACTAAAATACTTCTGCATGGCTAAATAAAACATCAAGAAAATGGAAATGCAACCAACTGTATGGGAAAACATATTTGCCAATGATACCTCAGACAAGGGTTTGATCTTCAAAATATATAAAGAACTCATATGACTCCATACAAGGAAGACAAACAATCCAAGTAAACAATGGGCAAAGTACCTGAACAGACATTTCTCCTAGGAGGACATATAGAGGGCTCATAGACACCTGAAAAAATGCTTAACATCACTAGCCATCAGAAAGATGCAAATTAAATCCACAATGAAATACCACTTCACACCAGTCAGAATGGCCATCATTAACAAATCAACAAACAACAGGTACAGGTAAGGTTCTGGAGAGAACCCTAGTACACTGTTGATGGGAATGCAGACTAGTGAGTGCAGCCACTGTGGAAAACAGTATGGACTTTTGTCAAAACATTAAAGATAAAACTGCCTTTCAATGCAGTGACCCCACTGCTGGGATTATACCCTAAGAATCCCAAATTATCAATTCAAAAGAATCTATGCACCTCAATGTTCATAGCAGCATTACTTACAATAACCAAGTGCTGGAAACAACCTAAGTGCCCATCAATAAATGAGTGGATCAAAAAACTGTGGTACATTTACACAATGGAATACTATGCAGCAGAAAAAAAGAAGGAACACCTACCCTTCTCAACAGCATGGATGGAACTGGAGAGTGCTATGCTAAGTAAAATAAGCCAGTAAACCAGGTGGTGAAATACAAACACCATATGATCTCACTTATAAGTGGAACCTGATCAACAAAACAAACAAGCGAGCGAAATAGAACCAGAGACATGGAAATAAAGAACAAACAAACTGACAGTGACTAGAGGGGTAGGGAGAGAGGGATAATGGGGGAAAGAAGGGGAAGGGGCAAGCCAGGGAACATAAACAGAGGACTCATGGGCATGAACACTGGTGGGGGTGGGATTGGCTATGGGAGTAGGGGGGCATGGGGCAAGGGAGAACAATGTGGAAAAAGGCAGGACAACTGTAACTGAACAATAATAAGTAAAAACAAAAAACAAAAGAATATTTGGAGCACAATTTCAGACAAAGAATAGAAATCAACTCTAGATTAGTGGTTCTCAGACTAAGGCCCAGGTCCCATTTAACTTTGAGGAACCTGAGCCTCTGTGTTCCATGTTAGCTCTTCAGATGCACTAGATGCTTTCAGATTTTAATTTATTTTTTATTCACATACGCACCTGAATGGAGTTGGAACAGTGAGGCTAGTATTCAAATCACTGAAGTCCCAGACACACTCATACAGAGACAACCATATTTTCAAAGAAAGATGGTTCATGGACTGAGTTATCCAAAGAGAGCATTGGTTCCTTACTTTTCCATGGCAAATAGCTTCCCTGAATAACTGCAATGGTTTTTCCAATTTGAAATAACTAATATGCATGATCATATGTATGTTTTCAAGAAAATGGCTTGCAATTGCTTTTCATGATTAGGTGTTGGAGAACGGGTACAATTTGAAAATGGTTCTGTTTTTAAAATTCATGAAATTGAAGTTGCCTAAAATGTAAGGGATGAGTGCTATTCATATTGGTATTCTGGTGAGTAACACAGTGCTTATCTTTTAATTTATGTTCATTAAGCCTGTGTTCATCATGAATGGGTACCAGTATTTACTGTACAATATATGCATGCTACATTTGATTTTAAATTATATTTTTATTCTTTGCTAAAGATCAACATTTTCTTTAGTTTCCTTCAAAAATTATTTTCCATGGGGAGAAAATCTAAGTTAAATTTATTGTGGTGATATTGGTTAATAAACTTACATAGGTTTCAAGTGTGCATTTCTATGATATATCATCTGTGTATTTTATTTTGTGCCCACCATCAAAAGTTAAATGTTCATGCTAAACAAAATAAGTCAGACAGAAAAAAGTCAAGAACTGTAATTTTGCTCATGTGTGGGATAGAAACTGAAAGCAACAAATGAACAAACAAAAGAAACAAAAACACACAGAGAGACAATGTTATGGTGGTTACCAGAGGGAACAGAGTTGGGAGGGTAGTAAAGGATAAAGGGGGTCAAACACATGGTGATAGAAGAATATTCAACTTTGAGAATTTTTTAAAATTTACTTTTTTATTTAAATATAATTGGTATATAATCTTGTATTGATTATATTAGTTTCAGGTATACACTAAAGTGACCCAATATTATTATACCTTACAACGTGATCAACCTCCCAGTTTTAATAATCATTTGTCACCATATAAACTTAACACTAAATTCCCACCCCTCCCTTCTGGTAAACATCCCTTTGATTTCTGTTTTTGTGAATTTGTTTTTGTTTTGTTTGCATGTTTTGTTTTGTTTTGTTTTTAGATTTTGCATATAAGCAAAACTGTACAGCATTTGTCTTTCTCTGCCTGACTTATTTTACTTACCATAATACTCTCTAGATGCATCCATATTGTCACAAATGGAAAGATTTTATTCTTTTCTGTTGCTGCATAATATTCCATAGTGTATAAATACCACATCTTCTTCATCCATTTATCTATCAATGGACATGGGTGACTTCCATATCCTGGCTATTGTAAATAATGCTGCAAAGAATGTAAGAGAGCATATATCTTTTATGTGAATTAGTCTTCACATTTTTTTAATAAGTACCAAGAAATGGAATTGTTGGGTCATATGGTATATATATTCTTAGTTTTTTGAGAAATATCCATACTGTTTTCCCTAGCGGCTATACCAATTTGCACTCCCACCTACAGTGCATGAGGGATCCTTTTTCTCCACATCCTGGCCAACATGTTATTCATTGAATTTTGATAATAGCCATTCTGACTAGTGTGAGGTTGTATATCATTGTGGTTTTTATTTGCATTTCCCTGATGATTAGTGGCATTGAGCATCTTTATATGTGTCTCCTGGCCATTTGTATGTCCTCTTTAGAGAAATGTCTTTTCATGTCCTCTGCCCATTTTTCAGTCATATTGTTTTTTTTTGTTATTGAGTTGTATGAATTTCTTATATATTTTGGATATCAATCCCTTATTCACTATATCATTTATGGACATATTCTCCCAGGAAGTAGGTTGCCTTTTTGTTTTGTTGAAAGTTTCCTTCTCTTTGCAGAAACTTTTTAGTTTGATGTAGACTTATTTGTTTATAGTTTTCTTCTGTTTCCCTTGATTGAGGGGATGTAAATATTAGACTAATGTCAGGTAGTTTACTTCCTCTTTTTCCTCCAGATGTTTTATGGTTTCAAAGCCTTACATTTAAGTCTTTAACACATTTTGAGTTTATTTTTGTACCTGGTGTAAGAGAGTGGCCCAGTTTTTTGGAGTTGTTGGTGTTTTTTTCCCAGCACCTCTTAAAGAGACCGTCATTACTCCAGTGTATATCTTCACCTCCCTTGCCATAGATTAGTTGGCCATATAAACAAGGGTTCATTTCTGGCCTCTCTATTCTGTTCCATAGAACCATGTGTCTATTTTTTTTGTGTGCCAGTACTATACTATTTTGATTATTATAGCTTGTAGTATAGTTTGAGATCAGGGAGCATACCTCCAACTTTGTTTTTCTTTCTCAAAATTTCTTTGGCTGTTGAGGGTCCTTTGTGGTTTGATATGAATTTTAGGATTATTTATTCTAGTTCTGAGAAGAATGACATTGGTATTTTGATAGGAATTTTATTGACTCTGTAAATTGCTTTGGGTAGTGTGGTCTTTTGAACAATATTAATCCTTCACGTCCATGAGCTTGAAATATAGGGTCTGGCAATAGTAAGTCCTGCTTGAATGTGGTTGGTAGGGTAATAGTATGGATGTAACAACTGTAGTTTTAATTTGAATATTTCACTTAAAATGTCATATAGTGTGCTTGAGTGTGATATTGGTATGTTATAGAATTGCATGCTTGTGATTTTGTAATAAAATATTTTGTAATAAAAAGGGATGTTTGTGCCAGACTTTGTATTCTTCCACTTATTTATGTCCTCTTCAATTTCTTTCTTTAATGCCTTGTAGTTTTCAGAATAGTGGTCTTTCACTTCCTTGGTTAAGTTCATCCCCCAGCAATTTATTCTTTTAGATGAAATTGTGAATGGAATTGTTTCCTTCATTCCTCTCCTGATTGTTCATTATTAATGTACAGGAATGCAGCAGATTTCTTTATATTAATTTTGTATCCTGATACTTGACTGAATTCTTTTATTCATTTTGTTATTTTTGGTGGATTCTTTAGGGTTTTCTGTATGTAATATCATATTATCTACAAAATTTGATGGTTTTACTTCTTCATCAGGAAAAATGCTCTGTTATGGAAGAAGCTTGCATTTCAAATTGGCTAACACCTTCAAATGTTTTTTAGGTGTTAATCTCTTGGCAAAACTTAAACATATTTGACTGAATATTTTACTTTATCCTTGAGTATTTTAAAATCAAATAGATTTTTTAAAAAACGAATCCATCTGTTTCTGATTTCTCTATACTACACTAACAAAATCACCATTTTAAATAATTATTTAATGACTCTGGGATTCTATAAGCATTTTTTATGAGAAAGTTAAAAAAGCCTTTGAACCAAGGATTGATAGTAAATAAGGTATAAATATTGAGGTCTGTGTTTTGAATATTGGAAACTATGGCATTGTTAATATCTAAACATGGGGCAGGGACATGGGGAAGGAGTTGGGAAAACCCCCTTCTCACTTCCTGAGAATGCCTAAGCATTGTTTCATCTTTGTATAACATATTGACAGTAGATATTTTCAAATGGAACCCTGCCCAGCCACAACATTAAGTTTTTTTACTTATCTTTAGTTTTCAAAGAAAGCATTTCTTCCTTTCCTCCACCTTTTTTTTTTTGTGTGTGTGTGAATTCCGTAATAGAATCTTCTGGGGAGTCACCTCTTCCCCCAATACCTCCCAGCACTCCTATCCAAAACCCAGCATCAAAAGATAAAAAGGGTTTGGGTCAGGTATCAGAAATTATATAAACAGGAAAGTTAAAAAACTGCAAGTTCACATTTTTTATTAAGAAAGAAGACAAAAGATCAGAGAAATGTCTTATATTTCTAAAGTACTAGATTTCCAGATTTCTTGCCCATAAACTCTCTCATTAGAGTGGCTTTGCTAATGAAATGGTAAAGTTGTTCAATGGGAATTGAAAGAATGTTCTGGTACCTGACCCATTATCACATACGGTTACATTTGGCAAATATAACCAGGTATAAAGTCAAAGATAAATACACTAAAATATAAAATAAAAAAATACAATATACATTTATCAATGGAACACTGTTACATGTCTCTTTTTTCTTTGTAGATATACTAAAAATATGAACATACACCTTTATTACAGTGATATGTTGAGAAGCATTAAATTAATGCATGAAATACTTATATAACCTACTGTACATAAAATTATTTTAAATACTATCTGAATCAAAAAATTAGAATTTTATGCATATTAACAAATATACTTCATTGATTACTGACACCTTTTTAGATTGATAATTTACTATGATTTATAACAATTAACATGTAATCTCAGACATTTGTGCTTCTCAAATTATACCAACAGAATTCCTGATATGTACTGTGATGAGTTTTTAGCAAACGAGAATACATTTTTAATTGCTGGATTGAAATCCTTCCTTGGAGCCTCAAGATAATGGTCAGCTCTCCTAGGCTCCCTGGATATCTGTGACATGTGAATAGTTCAATGTATAGTATGGTCATTTCCCTACTCTTTTAAAAATATTTTATTGTTATTTTATTACAGTTGTCCCATTTTCCCCCTTTGTCTTCCTCTGCCCAGCCCACTCCCCACTCCCCCAGTCATTCCCCACCCTGCTGTCCATGTCCATGGGTCATTCATACGTTTTCCTTCACTAGTCTTGTCCCCTTCTGACCACCCTGACTTCCCTCTGATCACTGTCAGTTTGTTCTTAGTTTCCATGCCTGTGCTTCTATCATTCTCATTAGTTTATTTTGTTCATTAGGTTCCTCTTATAGGTGAGATCTTTTTTTTATTTTAATTGTTGTTCTTGTGCAGTTTTCTGTCTTCTACTCCCATCCCAGTCCACCGCTCCAGCCCTCCCCAGCTCCCTCCCATTTCCACCCCCCCAGCTTTTGTCCATGTGTCTTTCATACTTGTTGCTCTAAACCCTTCCCTTTTCCCTTGAAATTCCTCTCCCTCTCCTCTCTTGTTCTCAATTTCAGTGTCTTTGGTTATATTATGCTTGTTTGTTTGTTCTGTTGATTAGGTTCCTGTTAAAGGTGAGATCATATGGTATTTGTCTTTCACCTCCTGGCTTATTTCACTTAGCATAATGCTCTCCAGTTCCATCCATGCTGTCACAAAGGGTAGGAGCTCCTTCTTTCTTTCTGCTGCATAGAATTCCATTGTGTAAATGTACCATAGTTTTTTGATCCATTCATTTACTGATGGACAATTTACATAGCAGCACAATTTACAATAGCCAAGTGTTGGAAGCAATATAGGTGAGATCTTATAGTAATCTTTCACCAACTGGCTTATTTCACTTAGTATAATATTCTCCAGTTCCATCCATCCTGTCATGAAAGGTAGGAGTTCATTTTTTTTGTTGCGTCACTAGTAATCAGAGAGATGCAAATTAAAACCATAATATTACCTCACACTGATCAGAATGGCCATCATTAATAAATCAACAAACACATGTGCTGGTGAGGAAGTGGAAAAAAGGGAAACCTAGTGCACTGTTGGTGGGAATGCAGACTAATGCAGCCACTGTGGAAAATTGTATGGAATTTCCTAAAAAAAACACAAAAAACAAAAAATGGAACTAACTTTTGACCCGGCAATTCCACCACTGGGAATATACCCTAAAAATCCTAAAATATCAATTCAAAAGAACTTATGCACCCCTATGTTCATAGAGTGCTATTTACAATAGCCAAGTGCTGGAAAGAGCCTATGTGCCCATCAGTAAATGAGTGGATCAAAACACTGTGCTTCATTTCCCTCTTCTGAAGGTCACCTTGTAAATAAAGCTACTTAGCTGAGGAAAGCCATTGAAAATACACATAACTCTTATAATACCAGGAAAACACTAAACAGAAAAAGGACGTGACCCACATAATTGAGTAAAAGATATGAGTTCAGTCTTTAAAATATTCACTATTCCTGATGTATTATACTTGCAGGAAGTGTTTGGTGGACTATATTTCATTTCATGGCTTTTCTTTTAAGTAAAAATAAAAGTTATTCTTTTTCAAGAAAAAAAAAATGTCCCCATGATGTGAACTCAGTGAAAGGGAAAAAGCTGTAGGTAGAGTTGTAGCCTTCACTCTATAAAAGTTATGACGTATACATGAAATCAGAGGCCAATTGCCTGACTATCTAACTCTCTGCAGAAGCACGTGCATACTTCTACAGCTAGTCAAATCCAAACTTCAAGTATTTAGGCAACTCCAATGCCATAATTATTTGCCATTAGTAAAAAAACAGGTGTTACAGAGTTATCTCACAGTAATGATAGGCCTTTGAGGAAGGAGAATGGACTGAGTAGACTATAAACTGGTGTTCAAAATTAAAACATCTAGTTTGGTATATTTGTGAGCTGCACATCTTCTGACAATTTTTTTGATGAGCATTTCTTACATTTTATTTGTAAGACTGGACAAGTTTTGATGACCATAAAAGACTTGATCACTCCTTACGAAGCCTTCAATTTCAGTTCAAATATTAACTAAGGATGTCCACTTTAAATTAAATTACATGACTTACATATTTATAATACTGTTATTGTCAAATAATGAAGCTTAATTTTTTATTTTACTTCTCAGTTTGTGTCATTATGTCAAGTTGTCAGTTTGGGAACTTTACACAAATTTTAAGAAAGCTGCTATTACTTAAAGCAGTCTTGAATTCTTTTTATGAAATTGTATTTGTCTCAGGTATGATAACTTTGTCAGCCTAAACTATAGTGCAAATTATCTTCTGGAAGGTAGCTCTGACCTTTGGAAAATGGGTAATTGGGTGAAAAGTCTGGTCCCTAATGTAGGTGATCAAATGGGATAATTATTTTTTGTTACAACAGTTATTATTTATTGAATATATACTGTGTCAGGTATTCTACCAACCACAGATACAATTTATCTTATTTACTCCTCCAACAATCTAATGAAATACTATTATACCCATGTTATAGATGAGAAATGAAAAGTCACAGAGTATGCTATTTTTTTAAAGAGGCAAATGCTTGTATGTTCTTCTATGCCTCAAATTGAGATAATTGACAACTTAATACAGATTGGCTAGGAACTTGATCAATATTTGAGCCTCCCCCAAAATTGACTTTTACTCTGAGCGAATTGGAGATGAATGTTTGAGTGAATGAATGAATAAATGAGTTCAATGAATATTGATTATCTAATATGTGACAGTTACTTACTTTATGTATCTTAATTTGGATATGGCACTGTTTCCTGACTGAAAACCTGAATGATATTTATTGCAATCAGAAGTCACTCAAGAAACTCACCTTCAAAGTGAGACTCTGTGATTAGGTTGCACATATGGGGGTAATGAGACAGAAAATGTCCAGAGCAAGTGGCCACATGCTTATTCCTCTCAGCACAGGATGCAGTGCAAATATAAGGCAAGGCATTGGGACATCAGGTAGCTGTAATACTTTGTCATTTTGTTAACATTGGTGATTACAGCAATTGCAAAGCTGATTTTTTGATGATGGGAATGATACACAGAAGAGGAACAAAGTGACAATACATCAGAAAGAGGGGTGAATTGCTGGAGCAATATCCTCTAATAGGTGAGATTAAAAAAAATTGGTCTTAGATAGGTACATGACAATTTCCTGTAGCACTGGGACAGAAGATTATGAGCTCATGGGAAGGAAGGAAAGGAGACATTGTGGTGAGAACTTGTGGGGTCTAATCTGATTACTTCTGTACTCTCCATGAAATAGGCAAGGTTATCAGATAATAGAGAAGATGGAAGAAGTGTTGGATATTTGAGGAGAGAGGAGAAGGAATCAAATAGTCTTCCAAAGAGTGGGAAAGTGAAAGAACTGGGGAAATATACAGTGTGTTTGCTGGACAGCGCTGACATACCACATACAGCTACTCATATTAAATAAGAACAGTCATCATATGTATGTATTTCTCCAGCCACATTCAGTTGTGTAGGTGCAGGCATGGGAGTAGACCAATCATTGCATTCAACAAAGATTATAGTTTAGCTAGCAAGTTTGAAGTAGTCTAAAGATTAGCTATCTTCTTGTGGTTGAGTGACAAGAAGCAAATTTCATTTTGTTTCATTTTAATTTGATGTTATTATTTTACAGATGAAGAAACTGAAGGATAGTTTTAAGTAACTTGGCCAAATCATAAAATTAGTGGATGAACTAGAAAAGAATTTGGAAAAGACCTACCTGACTCCTTAAAATAATAAAAAAAAATCTATAAGAGGAAGCATCTTCCTTATATCCATTAAAGCAACTTGTACAGTTTGCCACTGATAAATGTATATGTAGTTCAGTGAATGGGACTTCCCTGCATTAGGCCATGACTGAACCCTCAATGCAAAGTACATTGGAACATTAAGATGCTTTGCATAGAAAATGAACACTGAATTAATTAAAACCAAACTAAAATTCCATCGTGTTTTCTTTTAGTTAGTCTGGTAGTTGAGGCCAAAATGCTTTCTGACATGGAATAGCACATGCCTTAACATCTTTCACAATGTATAGTTTTTGGTTATATGATTCCTGATAAAAACTGCAGGTATATTTTCAGTATTGGGATCATTTGAGAAGTTTTGCCCGGTAAATCCCTGGAACATCATAGTTTCTAGCATCCACGTGAAAAGCAGGGCCATCCTAAGCAATATGAGATAGCTGGCTACATTCTGATAACTGTATTTTCCACTGTAACTAATTCCAATTTACTTGCCAACAACTTCAAACATCAGCTGAATACTTGCTGGAGGGAAAAAGATTTGAGGGTGGAGATGTATTTTAAAGTATATTTAATAAAATTAGTTTTTAAAAGCCTTGCTCTGAGGATATGCTTATGTTGCAGCAGAGCTGATTTAGTACAAGTTTTGTAAGTGACTCTCTTTTCTATGTCCATTCAATTTGAAGTTTTCTGGATAAAATCTATGGAAGGAAATTCATGCAGGAAAGAGGGTGGAGATGGAAAAAAAGAGCTCAGACTTAAGTCACAGTCTATGGATAAGAAGGCATTTGAATATTAATATACAACCTTGAGAATTAAATTCTCTGTCCAGTAACCTTAAGAGCTGGCAGCTGGCTAAAGGCTGATAAGGAATGCAGGGTGGGGGGTAGGCCCTGGGAGGAACCAGTTCCCAAGGAAGGCTCTCATCCTTGGCTGGCATTAGAAAGAATTACAAAGCATGATTCAGAATCTAATTTTGTCAGCTAGTGATTGGCTCCCACAAGGCTCTGGCCTCACAATGTGTTCTATTAAGTAATGGGAATTGGACTGCCCTCTCTTTGCTTCATGCCTCCCACCCATTTTCCCTGAAAGTTCTTCCCATGTCTCTCTCATAAACTTAGGTGTGCTTGTTCACATATACATTCCAAAAGACATTTTAAAATGTCTTCACAATGCACAGACACAAAGTGCAGAGAAGAATGCCAATAGCACATTGATTTTTAAATTTTTATTATTATTACTATTATTATTTTCTCTTTGGCTGCATTGAGAATAAGCACATTATCTTGGCAGGATGGGCAAAACCAGATGGGAAAAGGGAGAGTTTATATGAAACCCATCCATTTCCTAACCCTTACATGGTGGCTTTGTGCAGGAGAGTCTTTTATCACAGGCAAAGAGTAAACCTCCATGCAGAAATACCAAATAAACACACTGTGAGAAATCATTTGGTTTACGTTAACTTCACAGAAAGGGAACTGAATGAAAATTGACCCTCCAACTCGATTTTTTGTAGTCAAATGTCAGATACCTGTTGAAACATCTGTTTATCTTCTACAGTACAAGGTATGTCATCAATGATGAAATTCATTTCAGAGTCAGTCATTTGCACATCTACAAAAATGTGGTGTTATGTGTTCAGAGGACATGCAATATGGATTTTATTATCCTCTTACGTAACCTGATAGAGTTAGTTCCTCAAAAAGTTATGCAACAAGAACATTTTTCCCTCCATTTTAATATCTGAGAACTTTGTTATTCTTTCTGGTTTCCAGAACACACAAAAATATAATTAATGAGTGAGGGTGATGTATTCATTGGAAAGAAAATTGCAAGCTCAATAAACATTTCTAAGAATATTTTTCTTAAAGTTAAATCACAAGATCCATTCCTTCTCATTGAAACAATTTCCATAAAAATAATTTAAAAGCCCCATTGTAAATAGTTGAACAATGTTGGTCCTATGTGTCCTTTCTCATCTTCAAGTTATGACTATTTCAGATACAAAAAGCTGGCCTTTTAAAAAAGCCTCTTTTAAAGAAAAGGTCCTGCACAGGATATAGGAAGACCTGGATTCTATATTTGTTCTAGCATGAACTAGCCATAACAATTCAAGTAAATCACTGTCTGGACCAATTTTCTCATTTGTAAGAATAAGGGAATTGTCTAGTTCAGAAGGCAAACACTCTTTGCTGATGGCAGCTTCCAGATGTATTTCCTATAGCAAGCAGAGTTTTGAAAAATCTGTATTTGAATTCATTTACATTGACAGGCATTATCAGTTCACCACAGTCCTCACCACTCCTTGTTACTCTTTTTGTATGTTTGTATACATGTGTGTATAGATTAGCTTTTGTCTTATAACAAACAACTCCAAAATGCCATGGTTTAAAAGTATAGCTATTTAGTTAGCTCAGTATTCTGGGGTCAGTAATTTGACGAACTTAGTTGGGCACTTAGCTCTGTTGGTTTTGCCTGGGCTCACTCATCTGTGGTCAACTGCCATATTTTGCAAGGTGACTATTTCTGAGGTTCGGTGCCTGTCACCTGGTGCAATATGTATTTATGAGCCAACTCATCATCCAGAAGGCTAACCTGAACTATTTCTGATGGCAGCCTTTGGATTTTAAAGGCACAAGACTAGAAGCTGCCAGGTCTCTTTTGCCCTAAACCTGGAGTTTGCGCAATGTTGCTTCTGTTGTATTCTGTTGTCCAAAGCAAGTAATGAGAACAACTCAGTGGGGAAATAGGCTTTATCTTTTGAAGGGAGGACTGTAAAGTATTTTGGCCATTTTTGCAATCTTCTACAACCTGCGTACAAACATTGGATCTGGCAAACTGTGGGCTGCATGGCCTTGAGTTTGTTCCCAGACTAAAAATAAAGCAAAAACTACCAAAAATAAATAAAATGGACACTTTGACTTCTATACCAGGAACATACTCATAGTCCTCAACAAGTTGTTCAAAGTGAAAATCACTTTAGTGTAGTATTGGCTAGTATGTAGCCCGTTGAACCACAAGTCCCCAGATGATTGGGGATTTCTGCCTTGGTGACCAGACACTTGTACCACAAACTGCTGGCAGCTTCTGAACTTGGGTTATACCCTCATCATAATATGGAGCCACCATTCAATGATGGTCAGACTCAGGGGTGGGAATTCTGACTAAGACAACAAAAACCTCCAACCATGTCTCTGTACATCCCTGAAGACAAAACACAATCTGAATCACTTTAGAGGTTTGGAACTCAGTTTCCAGATGCCTTGCTTTGACTTTTTCCCATAATGTTCTTAGTGTGCAATAATGATTTGGGGAAATTTCCTTCAGATTGGAGAGCTGACTAACCATCTTTCATGCACAATGTGGAATAAAAAAAAACTGTTCATTTCTAACATAAAAATGTAGTAAACTCCATTTTACAAAGCTCAGATTTGACAGGCTGTGGGTTCAGTTATAACCTTTATGTATGTATATAAAGACAGACTATACCACATACATTCATTAGTTAACATGTATACTAAGTTTAAAAGATTGTCTTAGATACTGTAATGACTGGAAATACATATAAGAAAATGTCCCTGCTCTCAGAATCAGTCCATGATAGGGGCTGTTTGAGTTGTGAGTCCTTATGAAAGAATTTTTCTTGACATGACTCACTCAGGAAAACTAAATAGTGCTTTCTCTGTCACAAGTATTTTAACTAAATCTAATAAATAGAGAAACACCTTATTTCATCACTTACTTCTTAATCTAAGATGGAAGATCATCAGGTAGATCTTTGCTTAGTGTTTTCCTATTATGAAATGACAAGGCAAGACACCTGGAGAATGATAGATACCTCAGTCATAACATTGAAATGAGTGCTGAATTTCTGGTTCAAAGTGAAGCCTACCCATTCCTCTTATGGAAATGAACTTTAAATGTCTCCTTCCATACTTGGGTTAGTAGCGAGGGAGAAAGACAAGCTTTTCCAAATGTTTGAGCTCATGAGAAGGCTAGGGATATAGCAGATGCTCAGTGAGTGATAATTTCAGAAAAAGAACCTTACAGGAAAAAAAAAAAAAAACAAAGAACATGAGAAATAATGCTCAGAAGAGTGAACTCTAGTCATCCACAAATGTTTGAAAACATACTCACTCTTATTAGTAGTCAGAGCAATACAAATGAAAGTACAATAGGACTTTATATCACTTATACTGTCAATAATTAAAAATAACATTATCACCAAATATATTTAGTCATGCAAATAATCTCTAGAGGTGAGTCCCAAAATACTGTGTTTTAACAAATTTCAGGGTGATTATGATTTATGTGAACCATTATTCTTGTACAGACTTATAAATTGTTGCAGGCTTTTTTCAAAGCAAGTTGGTAAAATTTAATGAACTTAAAAATATATATACCTAGCACTCCAAAATCTGAATATCTTTTCCATAACTAGGAAATAAAGAAACACTGGGAAATAAATATACATGGGTGAGGATGTTTGCTGAACTTTTGTGTTGAAGGTGAAAACCTGAGAAAAGATAAAGGCATGATAGATTATTGAATAAATATATCCAATATCAGGAGAAAAAGCTTAAAATATAAATTCATTGTACACTAGGAGAGCTTTAAACAAATCTTTCTATGGAGAAAAGCAAGTTATATAGAAATCTATCAATACAATCCAATTTTGGCAAGCAATAATAAAAATTATAACTTTCTGATATGTTAGCAGAAGAGAGAGAAAGGAGAAGGCAAATAGAAAAAAAAAGGCTATTAAGAAGAATGCCTAACATAAAAACAAAAACAAATAAAAAATAACACTGAGAAAATCACTTAGGACACAATGGTGACTTGTCCAAAGTCATGCAGTTATTAAGTGACAGAGTCTGAATGGAAAGATAAATTCCAATTCCAATCTCATCTGTATGTCCGTGATTCCACATGTGTCTTATTCAAATGTTAAGTCCTGGAAGAGAGTGTGCAGTTCTGATCCAGTTTTGTACCCTCCAGAGCATCTCACACGTAATAGCCGCTCATTAAACATTTGTCTAATGAAAGGGGAAAGGAAGAAGCAATGTAAATGTATTTCAAAAGGGCAGGCCAGCAATCTTGTATTCATTTTACTCACTTGTTAGAAAATCTTCCAAAAGTTCCATTTGTTGACTCAAATTCAAGCAACTTTGCTTGATACTGAAAATGCTCAATAGCTAACTCCAACTTACCAGCCATGCTTCCTCCCTCTCCTTTTTCACATGCTTCCTTTAGACCAACCATTCATGGTCTCACCAAAGCTTCTTTTTTAGCCTTTTCCATGCCTTTTACTGGAAATTTCTGTTTTCCTCTTTGCTTTACCCTATCCATCTTTCAAGGCCTAATTTCTTTTCTCTCTCTCCCATAAAATTTCCTCTGAACAATTCTTAGATATATTTCCATACAGTGTGTTGTCTTTTTTAACCTAAATTATCAAGCTTCCATGTTTAGAGACTGTACTATCACATGCTTTACCCACCCTACAGAATTTTCTCAATGCTTTGCATATAGTAGAATTTCATAAATGTCTGTCCATGATTCGAGTTTTTGTTCTATGTCAACAGGAATATTTGCCACTTGTTAATGTCAGACTTTGCATTGCTTGTTTTGATAATGTCTGAAGCCCAGATGTCCTGAATGGAATTAATTACAGTCCCTCCATGATCCCATATCTTTCTATGTTTTCTGTCCCAGTTACTGATACCACCATTAATTTAACTGTCCAAACCAAAACCTCCAATATTGGATCCTTATTATTTTTACCTCCCACATTTAATTGGTTGCTAAGTTTAATTGATTTTTCCACTGCCACTTAATGTATTCCTTTCCTTGCATTCCCACTGCCAATGTCTGGCTCATGTCCTTGTGCTCCCAGTTATAACTGCAGCTTCCTCACTGATAACACCAACTTCTCACTCTCTAGTTCCTCATCACAGGGTCATTGGAATTAACCTTGCAAGTGCCATTACCCTTTTCAAAAACATTAAGAATAAGAAATAAGTGTCCTCATGTGATTTTAAATTCTCTCCCACTGGTTTTACTCCCAACCTTTCTGTCTCACTTTTTTCCATCCCATGCATACACAGTGTTATGAGCTTGTTTACCTTCTCACCTTTCCTCATGCTTCTCTTCCAATTCGAAGTGCCTTTCCTCTTCTCCACTAGCCTAAACTCTGTAGCAATGGTCATATAGGAAATGTTATTGTTAAAGGATGAATTCAAATTATTACTTTCTCTGTGGAGTTTTTCTCATTTTTTGCCAATGATTATCAATGGGCCTTCTACATGCTATAGTTAATAATAAAGCTCCATTATAAAACATAATTTTTTAAAATACTATATTTAGGTCTTTACATATCCTTGTCTTCTTACTTGATTATGAGGTCTTTGAGATGAGAGGCTGTGACAAACTCATCTGCAACTCTTACAGCATCCAGACCATATGTGATACATAGTAATTGCTCCTTAATTATTTGATCAATATATAAAAGAATGAATGGTCTCTCTCATTTAATTATGCCAAGGAATTGTTTATATGAAATGCTTCACATTTTCCATTTATTTCTTTCAGCTAGAAATTGCAAGTATGTATTTGTTTTCAATTTTTAATTTATGTCACTCCTTTTGCCATTTTCAACTCTTTTAACTGTTTCTTCTGCTTTTTAGGTATATATTCCCAAATAATATTTGGTTATTGGAATGCATTAGTTTATGGATTATAGACATTTGTCTACTGAGTTGCAATTATACTTGCTAGATTAATATTTAGCTCTGTCCAAACAACAGAGTTTTGTATACACAGAGCCAGTTAATTCTCAAAAGGACTGAACCTGTGACTTGCCCTGTGTTAGCCCCAACTCTACTAACTAGCTAACTAACCAACATTCAGTAAACAGATTGTTTAGCCTACCTGATTTAATCACTGGCTTAAGTGTTGGACCTTTCTGTAGAGGTCACTGTAATGCTAACTTCTCTATTGATGCTATGTTAAAACATTGAGATAAGATTAATTTCTTTTATTTTTATTCATTCAATGCAATAAATAAAACTTAAATACAATATATGGTCATCACCCATGTACCTCCATGCACACTTTTTTAAAATGCCAGAGCAATTTCTAGTTTGGAAACACAAATAATAAAGAAAAACATTTGTAGAGCTCAGTTCTTCCTTTGAAACTCCTCAAGAAAACATTGTAGCAATATAATTATTTGGCAAAAATTAAACAAATTTTAGAGCAATTCAACACATCTCCAAGAGAAGGCCTGTGAAGGTTAGTTTTTATCTTTCATCATCCGTATACAACTTCATGCCTCAAGGGGAAATTGTGTCAAACATAAGCTGTGTTTGTCCTAAACTTGTTCATTTAGCCAGAAGAGGTCAATCAAAGGCTATGAGATGGCTCAAATATTTTCTCCTATGTTGGCCAAGAATGTACAAGGATAGAGATAAGGTTTAAAAAAAAAAAAAAAAAGCAAAAGCAGGCATGGTCTAATCCTAGATGGTCTATGCTAAGGAAGAATAAATCAAGACTTAATTGTTAAAGCATAGAGCCAGATAACACTTCATATCACTCTGTGGTCAGATTATTAACAATAGTGTTGTCATCAACAGCATCATTATTGTGTCTGAGCCATGTATGTACAGGCAGGCCTTTTAGTGACTCAGCATATGATATCAGTATGGGCCAGGGGGGTACTGGCAAAAACAAAGACTAAACCTAGTAGAGGAAAGGCCAAAGAAAGTTGGCTTTTTAGTCAACATTAATTTCTACAGGATCTAAACTGGGGAATACCCAGTGTGTCTCTATAGCAAAAGCCAAGCAAATAAAATTTTGATGAAAGTATAAAATCTTTATTGGATAAATAGGCTCCTATGCAAATTTAAATAGAAATAAAATAGTGCCCCGTCTCCCACCATATTTGCAGAAGTCATTTCAGGGTGATTTCTGGGTTTCTTCACAGGGTATGATTTTGGAGTGTGATGTTTTTTATTTGGCATTTTTTGTCTATTACTTTCTTAGTGGGCCGTTGAACTGAATAGAGGCAGACATTACTCAGAATAAGAATGGAGACTGTTTTCTAGTAACAAAGCTTTATTTTAAATGTCTATTTTGCCTCAGTATTTCTTTTTGTAATGATGCAATAAAAACATCTTAGGATGTTTATCAGTTGACTTTAGGGACTTACAAATATAGAAAGACATTCATATTCCTCAGGCCTTGAAGGAAACTTACAGAAGGAAAGGTTGTAAACAGTGAACTTGCTTTTCTGATTCCTAAAACTGCCATGGAAAGTTTTTTGCTTTTCGGAACAGGAACATTTAAACAAGTCCAAATCATTGTTTTTCATGAAATAAAAAATCATATTTCATAAAAATACTGTTGTGTGTTTGTTAGTATATAAGTTGAGTATATGTAGAAAAGAGCTCATGCTTGCAATTTTATCATTAAGTATTTTATTTTTTATATTTTTCATTTTATAATACATATTTATATAAGATGACATTCCTGCATTTAGCCAGAACAAAATAATTCTGTTAATTTTGAATATTCATTCCCACATGTTTAAACTGAAAAGAATAAAGCTGTTCTACTGGAAAATAGGAGACAATTCCTTTTATATCTGAAGTCTTACATGAATCATAGAAAAACTATTAATTTGACTCATATACAAGGATTTTTCTCTGTAATAAATAAGAAATACCTTTCAACTTTTTAGTTGTCACAATATCAACTATGGTAATTTATTTATTGTATTTTTCTCTAAATAAGGTTTTAAAAATTTATTTTGATGTCTAACATGATGTAATATTGAGTTATAATCAAGAGGCCAACAATGAGGCTCCAACTTGGCCATGGATTTGCTGTGTGGTTTTAGGTTTAATCATGCCATCTCTTTACATGTTAGTATCTGTACCTAGAGGAATCTACAGGAGGTTGCAATACAATAGTAATGGTGCCTAAGGAGTTCCCTTTGGCTCTTGCATTAGGGACATTTGGTATGCATTTTACCTTAGTTATCAGAAATTTACCCTGGACCTACCTTAGACATGTAAGGAAATTTACCCTGGACCTACCTTTCTGTGTAAGGAAGGACTATATTTTATTTTCCTTCCCTCAGAGTCAAAATGTTTTCAAATTCACATGTAGCTGGAAATGAAGAGCTCATCTCACTTGGGGCACGTGTTTTCTATTAGCTGCATAGGCCATTCTGATCAGGCTTATTCACCTTCCTTTGAACTTGATAGCTCAGTAAACAAAACAATACTTCCAAAGAATTCCAAACACCAACATGAGCTGCCATCGTCGATAAGTTAGTGTGTGGATCTCTCTTTCCTTTTTGCTTTTATTGGAAGTGACATATGGTGCTTCTGCATCAAATTAAATCTGGCCTACATGGAATTCTTTTACAAAGAAAATGCGAGAACATGAGTTGTTGGCAGATATATGGTAAATATAGAACCTCTGATGGTGTTTGGGTGCTGTGAAGCTTATTCATTGCCACAGACCAGCAATGACTACATCATTCACAAGTGGTGAGGCTATGATGAAATCGTTCAATTTCTCCAAAAGTTGTGGTCTTAAAATTTATACTAATCATCCCACTGCCAGTTTTATTTATGTCTACATATCTATCTAATTCTACTAACTGTCATGGATTATTTTACTTCTTCCCATTTCTTTTCTCTTCCTCTTCCTTCTCCTTCTCCTCCTCCTTCTTCTTCTTCTGCTATGGAAAGGACTGGCTCATTAGTCTGGGTGGAGCAAGAAATTATGACAGTCCTGAGCCTGAAATGTATCCTGGGGTCTGGGGAAAATGGGGTTTGAAAGAATTCTGAGCTCAATTTAGTATATTCAGCAGTGTAAGTGAAACTAGACTAACCTGATTCTCATGAATTGGCAAAACATAAACTAGAAGACAAGTTAGTTCTTTATGGAGCAACAGACTTATTACTTCCAGCAGTGATAACATGACTAGTTGTATTTTGTTCTAACTTAGTAAACAATGTTATGCCAGTAGAAATTGAAGCAGCAATTTATTTTGGGTTTATGAGTTATCTTCAAGACTTCTTTGGTTACATTTCCTATTCACTGATATTTGATATTTGATATTCAGTTGAGAATTGTTAAGGACCTACTATGTACCAGGTACATTGCTAGATGTTGGGGATACAAATGTAGCTTAAAGTTGATTGGGATTCTATGAGTTATATATTTTAGATGTGGCTTATTATCTGTTAGTTTCCGGATAATAATTAACCTCTGGGGTTCTTTGTGCAGGACATTCTGATGACTTCACTATTATATTCAGAGAGAGAACTCTGAGTTCTTGGCATACTTAGGTCCATCCCACACTTTGAGAGTTGGGTGAGGTCCTCTGGAATGTTCTAGGAACCCAGTATTGATGTTTGCTCATGAATACAGTATTCAGTTCTTCTCATAAGTCCTAAGGGCTCTGATTTTGATGTCTTTCCACCTGTAATGAAGAAACAATTTCGATGAAAACTAACAAACAAATGAAAACAAATGTTATTGCTCATGGCCATGGGATTGTTTCTGAAAAGTAAATGGGAAGCTCTAGATGGAATTAATCAGAGTTTGCAGTCCATAGAAAGTTCTTAGATCCTGTTTGTAGGTAATCAGGAAACCAGAAACATCATGCTTTATAGAAAGTAAGGCAAATTTCTTATAAATAGTAATACATTTACAAACACATTTTCTATTTTTCCTTGAGTTGGTTTTAAGCTGTATACTTTTGGATGTATATTCACTTCACCTCAACAGTTTACTGACCTGAAGTTATTATCTCCTTTTATTATTTTATTAATATTATAAGATGGATCTTTAATGATATTCTATTTTTCATTTGTGAAATTAATTATCTGTGCCTTTTCTACCCCTCCTTCTCCCTCTCTGGTTCTTGGTGTCCTCTCTCTTGATCAACCCTGTCACAGTTGTTTGTGTGCTTACTTGTTGGCTTACTTTTTTAAAAAGACCATTTGGCTTTGTTGTTCTTTTGTTTTAACTATTTTTTATGCTTATTTCCTTTTTTGTCTATATATTTTCTTTGAATTCATCATATTGTTCTTTTTCTACCTTCTTGGCATGGACACATTATTGAATTTCAGTCATTCTTCTTTTCTAATAGATTCCTTTTAGGCCATAAATTTTCTTGTAGGCATCATTTTAGTTACATCCTATGAATTTTGATAGGTAGTATTCTCATATAATTTAATTTGAGATATTTCCTAATTTTCATTGTTGCTTCTTGGAACCATGGGTCACTTAAAGATATACCTCTACTGCTTAATTTGAAAATAAAGGTTTTTTGGTTACCTTTTTTTGTTATGATCTTCTGCTTAATTCCACTGTAATTAAAGTATATCCTCTATATTATGTAAATGCTTTGAAATCTGGTGAGTCCATATAGCTCATTACATGTAATTTTGGCAATGTTCTATAAAGATTTTAAAAAATGTGATTTCTGTAGATTTGGGGGTGCAATTTTCTGATAGAATGAAGTCAGGCTTACTAATCATGTTGTATAAGTCTGCTCTCAAGTTCAAATATTTTGGTCTGCATGTTAACTAAGAATTTTTATCATAAAATTCTGTTGTTTTTAACAAATGGTATTTCTACATCTATTAAAATGTTATATTACTTTCTTTTCATTCCATTAATATGCTAGTATTGTGAGTCTCTTGAATTTGTGGTTTGATATCTTTTGTCACTTGAGGAAACCCCTAGCTATTCTCTTTCAAATACTGTTTTGTCACATTCTATCTCTCTTCCTCCTGGGATTTAAAATGCTTATTTGTTAGAAATTTTCAGTATCTCCCATGTAATTTTTACATTCTTTTCTGTACTTATCACTAATTTTCTTTTCAAGTTTCAATATGTTTATTTCTTCCTGATATATTTCTTTTTCATTAAATTTCTCTTTGGTTTTTTACAATGTTAAAGTTCTTCATTGTGTTCTTAATATCTGTTATTATATATATTTTTTCAGTTCCATTTTTTCATTTCATCTCAAAAATAAATTTCTGTTCTATTCCAATATTTTTCTTCTTAAAAAATTATTGAATACATTACTCACACTTATTTTCATGTCTGATATCTTCAAATTCAAAATATCTTGTAATTCTATTTCTATTATCTGTATAACATCTCATTTTTTTGTCACTTATTTTGGTCATATTTGTTATATCTGTTTATTTTTATTGACTACAAGATGTTGTGTTTCATAATTTCTAGAGGTATTTTGAAACCAGTTTGATTCTTATCTTTCTCCAGAGAAGATTTCTCTTTGTTTTTGGTAGGCAGCTAAATTAGGTCACTAACAGTCACGTATCACTCTAATCCAATAGGGCACTGACATGATCTGAATCTAGGTTCAGTCTCTATCATGTCTGGGCTACTTCCAGTTTAACTTTCTTTCTTAGTGTGATCATTGAGTTATTAACCAAAAAACCAGAGCATTTACCAAGGATCTTCTTTCTTGATATACAATGTACTTCAGTTTTTGTTCTCTTAGGAATAAAAATCTAGCAAAAATTTTGATCAGTTTTTCAGCATCTTTTCTTTCATATTCAAAATGGGCAAAAGCACTGAGGGGAAAAGTGAAAACTAAATGCCTGAATCATGTTTCTGGACTCCCTCCCCTCTCCCCTACCCCTCTCTTCTCCCTCTCCCTTTTCTTTCCCTTCTTCTCCTGGTGTGCATCCTTCAGATCTTCAATGCCTTTAAACAGATTTAAAACTATTTCCTCCAGTCATTGTCATTTTCAAGGAAGTGAAGATGGGCCAAAACTACTTAAACCACTGTTGTCTGGGGCAAAACCAAAAATTAAAAATTAATTGAATGTACCTATTCTCTTATACTCACAGTCATCTCTATTTTAAGAAATATACTCAATTCTTCAAGCCTGAAATGTAGGAATCATCTTTGTTTGGTCATTTCCGCATACGTCTCATATCCACTTCACAAGTATAAGCCATCACTTCTTCCAGAATGTTTTTTGAAATTCTCTGACTGCTATCACAAAATCCAAGCCACCTTTCTCTGTCTTTTATTTTGTTAAACTAACATTTATACTTGTGTTCTTATTACCATTCTTGTCCTGTTACTATTAATTCTTTATTGAGAAGCAAGAGTTATTGTCTAGTAAATGACCTCTTTAGTGCAATGACCTTACAGTGTTTAATTTGTAATAAAATTCACTCCTTAGCATGACTGCCAAGGCCTTCTATGACCTGGCCTATGACTATTGTCCAATGTAATCTCACAACCATTTCCTCCTTTTAAGCTATGTTAGCTACAATAGCTTTTTACACATTTTAAACATACTTTCTTTACCCATAATTTTTGTCTTTACAATTTCTTAAAATATAAAGTTGTTATTCTTTCTTTCTCCACCCACATGGCATCACAGGGTCTTGCACAAGCTATTTCTCTGCTACCCTTTGTGAGCTATGTGCATTTGACCCTTCAGGTTGTCACTTAGCTATTACTTTAGTAAATTCCAACATTATGTGATATAGATGTCATACTATAAAAATGTAGAAGAAAAGTAAAGAAAAGTGAGGAAAAGAGTAGTCAGGGAATGATTTAGGAGGACATAAACTGGAACAGAAACTGAACATTAACATAGGACTCAGGCCAAGCTTCAGGAGATAGGCAGTATTGAGCAATAATGGAAAACACACTTGGAACAGTACAGTATATCTATGTTATGAGAAAACTTGGGCAGCTGGCAGAATAATTTAAATTTGACAGAGTAAAAGCAAAAGAGGAGAAAGGGAATAGTGATATGATCAAAGCATGGGTTAAAAAAGAGTAGGCTGCCAGTTGTATGTCGGTTGGTCTAGATGTTAGAAGGAATACATAAAGTCAGTTTAGAAGCTGCCTTTTGTAATACAGGTGTGAGGTGATGAGGGGCTGGATGAGGGTGATAGCAGTCAGGATTTAGAGGGTATGAATTTTAAATGACCATTTGGCAGGACTTGATGGTCGATGGGATATAAAAAATTAAGAGGACAAAGTCAAAGTTGCCCCCAAGATTTTGTGCCTAGAAGACAGGGGGGTGGGGAAGTGAAAGGAATAGATAATAAATTCATTATATAATAAGTTGATTTGAAGGTAACAACAAATTATATAAGAGAAGAATTGGCTCAGAAGAAGTGGAAAATGAGGATGTTTGTTTTCAAAGGTGAGGATAACCTTGAGGTGTGGTCATAGCCCCCAATGTCTCAGAAGTTAAGAGATAAACTCTTAGAATATCTGCTTTCCCTCAAAAAAGTAAGCAGACATGCTGAAATTGCAATGTCTGGCCTTAGAAAGTAGGTTGTAAAACCAAGTAATCTCATGGTGCTCACCTGTTTCTTGACTTCCTTTTTCTGTGAGAAGATAGCAAAGATTTTGCTGACCATGTCAGAGATAAGGGAAGGTAGTATTTTAGAATCCTCTTGCTCTGGTTTTCTGACATATTGGGCTTATAAAACCCTAAATGTGTTTTTGTCCTTAGTACTTTTCTTATTTTTTAAACCCGTATGTACTTTGGAGTCAATTTAATCCATGTTTCTGATTAATTTATGCTTACCTCATCAAAATGTTTTAAGAAGAAAAGATTATTAAAAAAAAGTCTGCTTCACTAGCCACTGATGAAATCAACTCCAGAAGACTGTAGCTTAGTCAGAGAATCAGACGGTCTGAGGGTTCAATGAGTTCCAAAGTTTGGGAGCTCACTGCTATGACCCAAGTGAAACTGAATATATAAAACACTTGGGGGAAAAATCTTTGTGTTTTTATGTGCTTATTTTTTATTTCTGCATGTATTGATTTGTTCTTTGGATTAATTACAATTTCTTAGCCGTCCAGTCAGCTTCCAGGTTGCTTGCTCCCTCCATGTTGGTTTTAGCCTTATCTTTCTTTATATTTTACTCCTCATGCACTCTTTGAGTCATCTCAGCCACTCCAGGACTTCATGGTTATCCATAAACTAAATATGTTCAAATTTATATTCAGACTTCATTCTATGTCCTCGATGTTTCTAAATACTTCTATTTTATATGTATAAAGTAATAAAAAGATGGACACACCCCAAAGAGAACTCAACTTCATTTCTAAATTTCCTCTTTCTTCTCCTACTCCTTGTCGTATAATCTCTGTTCTGGTTTATGGAACCAGGATCCACCTTGTGACCCAAATGGAATATACAGGTGTTAGCCAAGATTCTTCTATCTGATTCACTGCCAGCATCTAATCAGACACAAATCTTCCAATTGTACCTCAAATAACTTCCACATTCTTCCTCTTTTCTCCATCTTCACTGACACAGCCTTAAAGCAAGAGCTTCCCAATTAGTATAATTTGTTCTCATCCTGCTCCTCTGCAATAAATCTTAAAGCTGCTGCTGCCACCATTCTAAAATAAAAATATGGTCACTTTGCTTAGGTGCTTAAAGCTTTTAGTATTCCTTATTTTCTGCACGATGTAATCCAAACCACTGTGCAGTGTTTCTAAGATATATGATCTTCCACCATTTACCCTGTAAAGCACACTTTCTTCTACTTCACCCTCTCACTCCAAATTCACTTGTACTAGATTTCAAGCTCAAGTTTTTCAAACTCGTCATTATATTTTTCAGCCCCCTGCTCTCCACCCATGATGTCCCTTTTGCTTGGAATGTTCATCTTCTATTCTCTTCACCTGGATCACTCCTACTTATCTTTTAGGTCCAAGTTTAAATATAATGTCTTCCAAAAGCCCTTTCTTATCTCCCTTATCCCCATATTCTACAGGAACCTCTGTTCTTTTTCTATCATACCATTCAGAATAATTGATTTTATTTTCATTATTTAATCTCAAATCCCACAAGAATATAAACTTTTTGAAGGCAAGTTTTTTATCATCCTTTCTTACTTCTAGAATCCTCAACATCTAGCAAACTTAACACCTGGTACCTAATATGTTTTCAATAAATATTTGTTGAACAGATGACTAAACTTTTTTTCATATCTGTGTACTTTGACACATATTATTTCTTCTGCCTTGAACACCTCTCTTTATCCTATTTGATCACCTAATTCCTACCTTTGCTTTGACAATTCATTTATAACCCACAAAACTAGTTTCTACAATACACACTCTGGGAAATGTGGATATCATCCAGTTCTCTCCTTGACACAACAGGAAACTGAAGCTTAGAGAAGTAAGGTGACTTAATGAAAGTCAGACAGCAGGCTATAATGGAGAACGAGAATGCAAATATACTCTCCAATTTCCATAATTTTTTAACCATTGATAACTTGGTTTCATTTGTAAAATAAAAAGGCTTGTAAATTTTGATGGCATCAAATCACTTTCCCATTTATTATTTGCTAACAATGGACACATTATGTCACCAATTTCTGGTTCATCCAATAACAAAAGAAAAGTTGGATAGTAAGGGATGAGTATGTTTGTGCCATTGATAATAGGAGATTTGAAATCATAACAAAAGAATGAGGTGGGCTTCGCTATCTGAGTAAATTTTTCCACAGTAATAAAATGATCAATGCTGTACGTCATCAGAGTTGGAAGTTTCTCCTCTGGAATTTGCTGTTTATTTTAACCAACATTTTTTAAAACATTTGTTGTTCCTCCCTAAAGAAGTAAAATTTCATCCTTTATTAAGTTTTCTTGGCTGAATTGAGGATTGTAGCATTCACATTCTCACATGCAAAATATTTCCTAATCATAGCAAACGTTTCACATCTGCTCTGGCTAACTAGCCAAAAACCAAGAAATAGAAGCATTCTTAGAGGATCTTTTTTGATCCCCAGCCAGTCTCCTTGACATTGGAGAAATACAGTGAAAGGGACTCCTCCCCCACCCTCTTTCTTTTCCCCAAGTATTTCTTCTTCTGGTTACTTGATGACACCCTCTGCATGGAGAACACACCCCTCTATGCTAATATTTAGGAACTGGGCCAGAGTTCCAGTTGTGTTTTCAGTCTGTATACTCTTTCCACACCCATTGGAAAGCCAAGAACAAATCTGTGTGACTTCCAACTGCTTCTTGGCTATTCTAGTCTCGTTTTTACCACATGGAAATTCTTCACCCAATGTAATCAAACTCAACTCCAACACTTAATAAACACTCAAGTGTGATTTACAAAGACCCAACTAATAACATATGCATTTTATCATTCTGCTGTAATTTATTGGTAACATTTTCTATAGTAATCTCAACTTCACAGTTTCCTTCTGTTGTGATTTTGTCTAACCAATCAGACCAAATGAGAAGAAATTCTTCTCTGTCTCTGGAGTGAAAAAGAATGGAGTTGTCCCAAAGATTCTTCATATTGGAAATGATTTTGTGCACTTTAATTGTAATCCAACTTCCTCTATTTATTGGAAGTTGAAGTTCAGCTAGTGATGAATGTCATAGCTTGTGGATCATTTTCATTACTGTCGCCTGATTTCCAGGCATAACTTTAAGTGGCAAAGTGAGAACATTGCTGATAAAATCTTAGATGGAGGTGAAGCATTATCACAGAAGGGATGATTTTAAAACAGAACATATTTGGTAGCAAGTGACAGAAAATCTAACATAGATTGGCTGAAAACCTAACTGAAAATGAAGCCAAAAAAAAAAAAAAAGATGCACTATAGCATTACAAATATCAGAAGTAGCTTGGCTTCAGGCATGACTGGATCTAAGGACTGACACAATGCCAATGACCCTGTTTTCTTTTGTGTTGCTTTCATTTTCAAACACTCTCTCATGATGGTGGCAAAATGGCTTCTAGCACTTTCATGTGTACATTTTATCCCTTCAATAACTTCAATAAAAAAGGGAATTATTCATAGATGTTATTTGCAACAAAAGTGGTGAGGTTAACTTTGATTGCAATGACTGGAGTCACATGTTTTTCCTGAACCAATAATAGTAACTATGTGTGGAAGATGCTGATTGGCCAGACTGAGGTTACATGCCTTCTTCAAGTCCCATGGAATGTGAATAAGGTTGAGATAGTTTCACACAGCATTATTAGAATCTTGTTTCCATAAAAAAGGGAGAAATATATTTGGAAGGATATTATAACTCTCCCCCACTAAGGTCTCCTAATTGGCTGTACAGAGACGTATGCTCTAGAATAAAAATCCTAGGGAAAAAAATAGGAATAAACATATCACAAGAGAAAGACTTCCTTTTATATGACACTTGAAGTAGAAGACAGACCTGAGAGCTAAATGATGATACCATGCAGAGACCCTTGGTAGGATATTTTTACCATAAGGAAATCATTACTCAAAAATGAGATGACTGTGCTCACAGGTAGGTTTTTTGGAAGTATAGTCATGTCTGTGGACAGATATATACTCTGGTATCACCTATGAGACAAAGCAGAATAATTACCTGCTTATTTTAAAAGAAAAGCACCTTTATCTCTTCTATTTTTAGTTGTGCAAAAGGCACACATGGGGATTTCCAAGGGGATATGGTGAGAGCCAAATGACTATTAATGTGTTTCCTGAGACTATGTGGAAGTAAGACTCATTGCCTGCCTCTGCCTAGGACATCAGGAAATTGCATTCTCTTTCCCCTTGTTAGGGAAGAAAAGGTTGGGGGAGGATCAAATTCTGGTAGTGAGAGACCTAGGGAGAGAGAGTGTATTTCACCTCTTCTATACCCTGTAGTCTTTGTGCAAGTGGTTAATATAGATACAATGGGTTGAAAGTAAAACAATGAGGGGCCTCAAGGGGTGTAATCCAGCCTGAGTGTGGGAATGTGTTTAGAGATCATGCTGGTTGGGCCTACAGTGGCTGCTCAACTCTGCTCAGGTGAACTATGTGAATATAAATCTTGGGAATTTTAGTCACAATTGGAAATGCAGCCTTTTCTCTGATCCTTTGTTCTCTTTCAGATTCCCTGCTTCTTAAACTTTGGGCTTTTTTTTTTTTTTTCATCTTTGTGCAAAAGGGCAAACTCCCCATAGTCAGCTGTAAGACATTTCTTTCCTTATTCAATAACTGCGTTGGATATGAGTAAATTTGTCTGAAATGGAAGAATGATCTCCAAATGCTCTCAAGGCTGTGAAAGGACTAAGGAAAGCATGAGGCCACACATGTTGAAGTGGATCCTGTCAAGGAAATCTTTCATGGTAGGCAGGAACCTGCAACAATTTACCATCAGAGGCTACACAAAGATGAAGATGCTCCTTCATTCACTGGTTCCCAATAAAATGAGGAAACACTAAACCTCCACCAACATGCGTTTCCCTTTCGTCTGCTCCTTTGGTTTGACCCAGGCCTATCCCTCCCAGTTCTCACCTTTCCTCAGGCCTCTGTCTGAAGCAAGGTCTTCCTTGCAGTCTGTCAATCCAACAGATCCCTTTGCTGACCTGCCCTCAATACTTTATCTTTGAAGACATTCAACTCCATGTCTTCACTAAGGTAAGGAGTTTGATGGGTAAGAGAGGTTTAAAGAGAACTTCAGATGAGGGGAAAATTAAAATAATTGCTTCTTAAGGTTTAGACGCTTGCCTTCACACTATTTTACTCCACTTTTCTTTGAATTTTTTTAAACAAATAACAGAATTCGCATTTTGTATTTAATAAATAATAATGCACATAGCAATAAAAACTTCCATGACAGTTTTGATTAATTTTACATCCTTATATATTTTTTTATTTGAAGTGATTATAGATAGGGATACATTCGGAATAGTTGTATGTCTTGCCAAAAACACACAGCTGGTAAATGGTCTTTCCACATAAAACAAACTCCTCTCATTATTAGCAATAAGCAGGAGAGAATGACTAATAAAAGGGTGACTTTTTAACTAAAAAAAGTTGTTGAGTTTGTTTGAATTGGAATCTAAAAGGATTGCATAAAAAGATTGTAATTTTTATTTTTTAAAAATGCACCAGATTTTGAGTCCCCAGATTCCCAGGCTGCCATTTCATATTATGTATTTCTACCTGGATTCTGAATATAAATAACTACTCTCGTATGGTCCCCAGAACAGAACTAACTTACTGCACCATCCATCTTGCTTTCAGCGGCTCCTGGATTTACTTAATATCCTTTCATTCATGCGCCAACCATCCACCTGTCCTCACTTATTTTAGGTGCACAAACAATTCCTGATTGAACAAACAGAGAGCAAAAATTGTGTGTGGGATGTGTGTGTGTGTGTATACATATACATATATATATGAATTGTTTTTGTATATGGGCCTCAACACTGTCTTTCAGTGTTTGCTCATTTTTTCATTCAATTCTAGGACTGCCAGCCTGCCAACTAAAAGTATTCCTATTTTCATTCTATTTGGTCCTCATGGCAGGACATTTTATTCAATAACACTGTGGGGCTTTTTAAACTTCCCATTAGAAATTTGTTTTCTTTTCTCATGAAGTGGACAAGTAATTTCTGCTTGGTTTGAAGTCAACATGTTATGTAATTTACCTCTCTATGTGCTGTATGGAGAGACATGGAGAAATGTGAGCCGTGACATGTGTAAGAAACACTTTACATGTTACTTAAAATTCTCAAACTAGGGGGAAATTACTGAAATTTTGCAAAATTTACTGTTTTTCCCAGGCATAAGTCATTCTGATTTTTCAAATTTGAAGGTGAATGGAGCTTCATGATTTGCCCAATGCTTAGAGACAAACAAATGATTATCAAATAAAGCCTTGATTCATCAGGTAAACACATGGAAAAGAATCTCATGATCTGGGCAATGTTTACATATCTGCATGGAATTCATGGGCAGTCCCACTAGAACTGTAATAATTAAATCTTTTGCTTGTGATATTTCACAACTTTTTCAAAGCTTTGCCAAGAATAAAATCTGAGACAACTACTAGAAGATCAAAATGGTGATTGGGGGAGACCGGAAAGTAGTAGATGTGTTTTAGGATAAAAACAAATTATGTAATATAATTAGACTGGATGTAAAAGAAGCATGCCTGCACCTAAAAATGAAGTGAAAATTGTCAGGAATAGTTTATTCTTTCATTGTACTAATACTAGACAAAATTTAAGAATTATGGAGGAAATAAAGGAAATGAAAACATAAGCTAAATATCAAGTGGCAAAGCCCTCGCTGGGTAGCTCAGCTGGTTAGAGTGTGTTCCCCATACACCAAGGTTGTGGGTTCAATCCCAGGTCAGGGCAAATTCAAGAAGTAACCAATAAGCACATAAATAAGGGGAACAACAAATCTCTCTCTCAATTTAAAAAGTAGAAAAAATAACATGTAGTAAAAAAAGTTTTATGGTATAGAGATTATTTCTAATGAAATATACAGTAGAAACCCATGGCTTGACTCATTCAAAACTTGTCTGGGCCATGAAAATAAGGAATGACATAAGAAACATTATTTCTTTTGTGATGAATAGACAGTTATATGGTTCTATATTGTTTATAATCAAGTATTTGAAAAATAAGGCAAAAAAAGTTGCATTAATTCAGAGAGTTGGAGAGTGGCTAACTTTTGGAAGGCCAATGTTTTAGAAACAGACACATCCATTAAATTTTGTGTAGAATATGCAAGGCCAAGAATGACTTGAGCATCATGGGGATTATCTGCACTCCCCTAAATAAGGTTGTCCTTATAGCAATTCCACCTTCAGGCATAGCCAAATAAAGTAAAATAATTTTAAAGAGATATCGATATCCCTATACTCATTGCAGCACTATTCATAATAGTCAGAGTATTGGGGTGAAAAATCCTAAGTACTCAAATAAAAAAAGATGTATCTTTTTTACTCAAAAATAGATAGCTATTCTTTTGTATATCTATATATACAGATATATAGATATCTATTTTTATATCTATGTATAGATATCTATGTGTATCTATATCCATTTATATACCAATACCTATATCTATAGTTTGTCTGGAAAAAGTCCAACCATAGTTAATATAATGAAAATGGTTTGCACTACATCAATGTAACCTGACAGCCAAGGAGAGTGGACTGGAATGTGCATGCGTGAGCAATGACAACTTCACTGCACTAGTCAGTGGGGGCAGTGGACGCTGCTGAGTGAGCACATGTACTGTGTGACCATCTCATTCAAAATGACTGAATTAGTAGAGCAACAAATCTGCACCATATTTTGCATTAAACTGGAATCAAAAACTATTTCGATGATTCAGAAAGTCATAGCTATGGGTAACTGGTCACTGGCAGCTTGTTCATCACAACACACCTGCTCATGCATCACATCTGTGCATAGTTTTTTGGCAAAACCTCAAATCACCCAGGTGACTAAGCCCCCCTACAGCCAAGATTCAGGTCCCTGCGACTTCTGGCTTTTCCCAAAACTAAAATCACCTTTGAAACAGTAGAGATTTCAGATCATTGATGAGATTCAGGGAAATACAACAAGGTAGCTGATGGCAATTGGAAGAACTGTGTGAGGTCCCAAGGTGCCTGCTTGAAGGGGGCCAAGGTGTCAGTGTTCGATGTACAATGTATCTTGTATCTTATATCTTCTTTAATAAATGTATCTATTTTTCATATTACATTTCTGGATACAAGCTATATCTATATATCCATATCTATATATACCCATTATTCAGGCTTAAAAATGAAGAAAATCTTGTTATTGGTTACAACATGGATGAACCTGGAGGGTATTATGCTAAGTGAAATAAGTCAGACAGAAAGAAAAATACTGTATGGTATCACTTATATGTGGAATCTAGAAGAGCAGTATGGGAGAGAAAGAGAAAATAGAGTGGTGGTTACCAGGGTCTAGGGGACCAAAAAAAAAAAAAAAAAGAGAGAGAGAGAGAGGTTGCTAAAAGGGTGCAAACTTTCAGCTATAAGATGAATTAAGGCCTGAAGATCTAATATAGAACATGGTGCCTATGTAGCTGATAACATTATATTCTGAAATTGAAATTTGCTAAGAGAGTAAAACTTAAATGTTCTCAATAAATAAATAAATGAATAGGAAATATGTGAGTGATAGATGTGTTAATTAATGACATGGGGGAATCTTTTTACAATGTATACATACATCAAATATCAAGGTGTACACTTTAAATACCTTACAAATTTCTCAATATACCTCAATAAAGCTGAAAAAAATGAAAATTTTTTTATCTTTGCATAAACCAGTTGGAACTGGGACAAAATGTAGGCAGGCATTTCTTGTGTGTCAGGAAAGCATGTGATTCAAAAGGAAGAGGTGGGAGGGAGAGAGGAATGCAAAGAGGGATAGAGGAAGAAAGAGAAAGAAACAAGAGGAAAATGTTACCATTATTTTGGTAACATTTAATAATGGTATAACAATAATTGTACCATTATTTTGTCTTTTAATGCTTATACTTTCACTTTTAGAAGTTTTTTTTTTTTTTTTTTTTTTTTAATATATTTTATTGATTATACTATTACAGTTGTTTTGATTTTGATTTCTTCCTTTTCATTAAGGACTACAACTCTATATCCTGTAACAGGTATGAGGAACAAGAGTACTAGAAAAATATCCTCATGGGCTTCCCTGAAAATTAAGCTACTTTGTTTCTATAAATAAATTAGTGAATAAATAAAGATGTGTTTACATTTCCAACAGAAAAATATACTGCATTCATTTTAGTATTTTCTGACAATGTTCAGTTTTCCCAGAGGAAAAATAGAAACTCGTTATAGGAACCCTACATCCGGGCTCCAGCTCTCACACCGTCAGTTAAATTTCCTCCCTTACATTCACTGTGTCAGCCAAGAGCTGGCAACCTTATCTTTGTTCTTCCGTTGCTGTGAAACCCACACCGGACTTGACTAGCAGTCCTTGCCCAGTGAGGGCTCAGGGTGGGAAATTTCATTGCATTCTCTCTCTACTCAACTGATGCAAGTGATATCTGAACCAAGGGATGGGAAATCATTTTGAGAACATTTTGATAATTATGATTTAGTCCCAAGGTACAGATAGACACATTTTTAAGAGGAATTGTTAGTCTATTTCTTTGAATTGTTGGAGGACACCAAGGTGCTTCTAAACACATAATTTTAAAGAGAGGTAAATCAATTTCAAGGCATTTATCTTCTTTCTGAAATGTGGTTCTCACTAATGCTCCTAAATTTTCCAGGAAGGAACATAATCTCATATTTCACTTTGCATACTAATTTCATAGTCTGCTTCAATTGAACTTAGATGTTTCCCTGTAATTCCAAAGGTACCTTCTTATTATAGTCATTAGTGCATCCATCTCTTCTAGTTGGCAAATGCTATAGTTCAATGAGGAGATATTCCATCCCCTGGCCTTGGAAACATCCAAGGTTGTATGCTGGGAAACATCTAGGCCTGTAGATTCTAACCAGTGGAAGGAAGTGATAAAGAATATGGACTATGAAGTCTTACAAGTTGATTCAAATCTTGGTTCTGTCATGTCTCTGCTATGCCACCATGGATATGTTCTCTAATCTTCTGCTCTGTGGGACTTAAAAGTGTAGCCTCACTAAGTCTATGAATTCCCCTGGCTGTGGAAACCCAGGGATACGGATGGAGCATGTCTAAGATATTCCTAGAACAAAGCCAGGGAATCACTCCTTAGCCATTTCTCCAAAATCTGTCTTTTATTTTTCCAGTGCTTCCAAAAGCCAGTTCCATATGGGCCTCCTAGATAAAGCCAAGGACTTTTGCTGACTGTTCCTGGATACAGGTCTGCCAATTGAGCTAGAGAGCTAAAAAGTAGCTGGTAAAGATTCCACTGTTTTCATACCTATTACCTTGTTGATGGGCAGAAGGTTTCAGCAATTTCAAATGTCCTGATCCTTTTCCAACACTTACTTAAAATTAGATACAGAATGATGGAGCAAAGAAGCAACAGATGCTACAATTGTACTTAATTATTTAATTCAAAAAGCATGGAATATAGATGCCCTAATAACAAATGATTCATCTGTTTCTAGAATATACCAGGGGAATACCTTTTTTAAAAGTACTGTTAACTAATTTTATTCTTTTTTCTGATTACTATTTTTTCACACTTTTTATTGCTGTTCATGTACAGTTGTCTCCATTTCCCCCCAAAACTCCCCCCAACCCCAGCTATCCCCACCTCCCACTTCCTACCCTCAATCCTACCTTCCTTTGGCTTTGTCCATATGTCCTTTATACATGTTCCTGACAACCCTTCCCCAGGGGAATATCTTCTAAGTGTAAACTACCTGTACCAGTGACAGTGGAAGGTTTTGCATAGACATCTTCCAAAATGACCACCTATCATCTTTGCAACAATGTCTGTGCTAACTCTGAATGTCTTTTAAAAATGTATTCACTACTATTTATTTCCATTTACTTATTAACTAGGGTACTTTAGCCCATAAATCAAATTGCTTATTTCTGAAACTAGAAGAGAGAGTTATGTTATTTATAGTATAATTTATATGAAGGAATGTAAAATAATTTCTGTTCAAAAATACAAATAGCATTTGCCAATACTAAGTTTAGAGGGTCGTTGAGCTTCTTTGCAAATGTTTGTAACCCCAATAAAATCTATTGCCATCTATCAGGCACATTTTCTAGCTAACATGTCTTAAAATTCTAAAAGAACTATTAAAAGTAAACTTCAAAATCATTTAGTCCTACCCCCATTTGATGATTAAATTTAAGCCTAATACCTTTTTAGTTGACTGATTGACATGCTTTCTGCTCTTCTTTAAAAATAAACCATTTTTTCAAGCTCCTTTAAATCATCTTCTTCCCATATTTACTAAAAACAGTGATGAAGTCAAAGGTCACTGTCCTGGGCAGATGCCTGTGGATATCAGATAACTAGGAAGACCAGGTTACAGCTTTGGGGGTCCAAATTCCTTGGGAGTGAATGCACTTATTTCCAGTTTCTTCAGATCCAAGAGCTCAAACAAAATCTTCTTCCAAAAGCATTCTTTTATTTTTTCTTGTAGTCATCTTGAATAATCCTTATTATAGCAAGCCATTTTCCATGCTTCTTGTTCTTCCAGCCTTACTTACCTCGTCTTGCGGTTTGGAAATACACTGTATTACATGATGATTCTTTTCATATTCTTTGGAAGGCTGGTAGATCTCTATAGAATTTGAAGAACTGGGCAGAGTGAACTTTTTTTAAAGGCAAATAACCATTACAATGGTCACTTCTTCAAGGTGAAAAAGTGTTCTCTTATCCAGATGTTGATGGGTACCTGAGAAGTCACTGTCTGTACTTTTGTTAAAGTAGACTTTGGACTAAGAAATCCTTCAGACTTAACTCTGTAGCTGAGTTTCTCTATTTCTTAGATGTCATGACTGATCTTAGATTTTATCCCCTTGACTCTCAGTTTCCCCCTCTGGGAAATGGGGACTAGATTGCCTAATTCAATGTTTGTTGTGAAATTCCATTGAAGTGATATAAAATATTCAGTGCTATTGCTATGTCTGGCACATAGTAGGCATTCTGCATCTTTAATGTCTTTGGAGTGAGATCATCTTAGAAGTTTTAAAAAATCACAAAATGAATTTTATGTTATTTTTCTTGCTTGGACACAAAGTGAAAAACAAAAAATGCCCTCCTCACTCTATGGGCGTGGTATCACTCTCTACATTCTGATTCTTTTTAATAAAACAAAGTGTGTCTTGAGTGTGGTGGGAAAGACAAGCCCACATGGCAGAAAGTCACAGAACACAAGATACACTTTATTACATGGAATGTTTCTGTACCACAAATGTGCACACAGATGTGGTCATTAACAGAGATAACTAGTTTACGAGCCCTCCCTGGAAACTCATCACAGTTCTTAGTAGAAAAGTGATTCTCAGCCAAGCCCTGAACTGAAGCTCAGCCCATGACTAAAACACTTCCAACTGCTCCACGCTAAAAAGTGGAAAGGAGAAAGAAAAGACCAGCAGTGCATTTCCAGCCAAAAAAAAAAGTAAGACCAGGGTCATCGAATAGGCTAAATGCCTATTAAAACAAGTATCTATTGTAGCCTCTTCTCTTTGCATATTTGTCTTTTTTCCCTCCTTCCTTCTCTCCCTCCTACCCTTCTATCCTTCCTTCCTTCTTTCATTACTGTATTTTACTTTCACATCTTTTTCTTCTTTCTCCTCCTTTTTCCCTAATGGAAAAATACAACTTTATGTCAAAAAAACACTGTGCAACATTTGTTAGTTGTTTGACATGTTAACGTGGAGAGGACACATTCATTCAAATTATGAAAATTGTAACTTAACTTCATTGGTGATATGTGATGAACTTGTACTACAAATATCTAAGGCAGTAGTTTAGCATAACAAATATAGATCATGTTTAGAAAGCATGGTCTCTAGTCATGTCAACCCTGGTCACTAGTCATCTCAATTATATAGCCTACCCAAATAAGGTATTTCTGAGTGTTAAATGAAATAAATATTTGAAGACAGTATATTTGTAATACCTAGAACTATGGCTTGACTTAGGCCTTCATCTCTAGATGCAGATCCTGTGAAAGGGATTCAGGTAGAAGTAATTTATTAGAGTAAGTTTCTGAGGAAAAAGTAACATGAAGGAAGCTAAGAGGTAAATGAAGGAGCTAAGCCAGGATGTAGTCTGTACTGGACTCTGGTTTTAGCTTGATCCAGTAGAGGCTCTGGAATGTGAATTACACCATGGAGTTTTTCCAACCTGCGTGTGACTGGTTGGCCTTTTGCTTTCTTCATGTCCACCAGTCATTAGCAGAGGCCTGTCTCTAGGATGGGCATGGAATGTCCTCCTGGGCAAATGGCTGCCATTTTTCCAAGAAGAATTCTCTGGAAAAGAGGGCAATTGTGACTTCTTAATAGACAACACTTGTAGCTTCTTGGGGGGCAGGTATACCAGTCTGGTAAAAGGCATTGACTGGGGCACCAATATCATCTGCTATAGGGCTCAATAAATGGTTGCCAAAATTAGTACGATTCTTAATGAGGATACCTTAAGAGGACATATAGTAGGAGAAACAGAGTCAGTGATGGTTTATTATGACTGTGAAAGGGTCTTCGGCTTGCTTGAATGCTGGTGGAAATGGTATTGGAGAGAGAGAGGTGGGAGAGGTTATAAGAATCCATGACAATTTTTTTTCCTGATGCTGTTAGTTAAAATATGAAAGCCAAAGAAAACAAAGAAAGAACACAATAAAGTTGGCATTATAAAACTTAGGAAACCTCTTTGTAAATGAGACTAAGACACAAGTTTCCTCCTCAAAATCATGAATCAAACTCGGCTGTTCTTGGACTTTTGTGTGTTTAGGAATTCCCAGCATCTCCAGAATCCACTTAATCATTCCATGACACATTTTTTCCCTCCAGATGTGAACACTAAAGAGTCAGTTGTCAGTTGAATACTCTTGTATTATTTTCTCAGCAATTATTTTAAGGAATGCAGTTGAATAAAATGCACTTTTGGCATCATTTTCAAGAATGGATGATGATTTATGCTTTTCTTGCAGGGATAAGATGGCTCTGGGCATGAGTCATGGCTGTACACTAGGAAGATTCCGATGGGAACCTTGTTCTTGCTGGTTGATCTAAACCTTACATGGACTTGAGGCTGTGTGTGGCTTTTATTAACATGTACATTTTGCTTGTTAAGACTCAAGCTTCATCTTTTCCTTGCCAACTCCAGCCCTATTTTCATTTCACAAACACCTGATTCAGAATTTGTGCTTGGGACTCAGAGTGGCTTGGGAATAGTAATTTGGAGAATCTCTCATTATTTGTCAGATATGAGGATATGATGTGTTCTCAACTGCAGTTGAAAAACGGGCTATTTCTCTGCTGATTCAAATGGCAGGCAAAGTTCTAATTCTTTCAGCATCTCTGTCTCCATGGGACACATTAGGTGCAAGTCAAACTGCCCCTATACCAAGAAGCCTACAAACCATAGCCCAGATTTGTACTTTTCTCTATTGCAGAAAGTGTTGCTTTATGTGCAGGTTTCAAATGTAATTTTCCTAGTGAAAATTCACTGCACCGAATTGCTGTTCTTTGGAAATTGAAGTCTCAGGAGCCAAGGTGAATGAACTATAAGATTGATTCTTAAAGTTGTCCAGGTTATAACCATTTCTGTCATTGTCCTTGGCCTTGGTCCTCAAAATGCATTCTATAGCTTTGCTTCTCAGACTTTAATGTGCATACAAATATGGCAATTTTGTTAAGTGTCAGATTCTCATTTAGTAGTTCTAGGGTGAAGGCTTGGGATGCTGCATTTCTGACAAGGTCCTGGAGGATGTTTATATGGATCCACATTGATTTTGGAGTCCTGCTTTGAATAACAAGGGGCTACAGAAGTTGGTTTTCCAAGATGCTGCCTGACACATAGATTCTCTGGTCCAATAAATTCAAAAGAAATTTTTTAAAAATTCATTTTATCTTCCTATTCAAAACTCTGCAAATTAATAAATTAAAGGCTCTAAGAAGATCTATTTTGAGAAAGTCTGGTACAAAACTAATAGATAATAAGACCTCATTTTAGCATGCAATCTCATAACAACCTGGGGAATTTGATTTTTGTGAAAGGAAAGGATGGTCAGAAGTATGGTGTTCATTTAAATATTTGTTCGGGCACTTAAACAGATTGAGAAAGAGATTTAGAAATATGGGTCTTTCTTTGTGGTGACCCTTGTAACCCTTCTCAAGTGAGTGTTACTAGTTTCCCAAATGAGTGAGGCTAAGTCAGGCTCTCAATATCTTCAGTAGAACAATAAATTGTCCACCTAGAGTTTTGGCATTCAGAATGTATGGTGCTCCTTTCCATCAGCTCTAAAAACTGTTAGGAGTTCAGCTGCTGCCATACTTTAGGAAAAGGTGAGCTGAGGAAAGTGATGTACAGAAAAGCTAGACTGGGGGAATTTCAATCCCTCAACCATCTTAAATTGTTTGGAAACTTCAGTGTGTCTATACATCAATCCTAACACAAGTTCCCCTGGAAATTCCTAGTTTTCTGCTCCAGAACCAATCACCCTTTGGGCTATGGGTATACTCTAAATGTCTTCATATTAATAAGCATTTTCAGGGTTTTCTGATGCAGGTACTTTCAGCACCATATTTTGAGATAAAGTGCCATTTCCTTGGAGTTAGAATACAAGCAACCTCTTCCAAAACAAACTTCCTTGTTGTGGTTCTTTGAATATGCACCATTATGATTCAAGATTTAGTGTTCTGCCTTGGAGTTTTACGGAGGACCTATATAACTTCATGGGGGAATATTAACATTTTCTCTAAAACTGTTACTGAAGATACTGTCATTATGTAAGGATGTCAAAAAATTATGCAAAATGACACCCTCAGCAGAGGAGTACAAACTTGCCCCTGCATACTGAATTCAGGCTCAACACAACAAAATATTTCTAGACATGTTTTATTGTAAAAGCCAGTGAAAATTTCACATCTATTTCATACGGCATATGTTTGCATTTACATAAACATGTAAATATGTGAATTTTACCCCAAATTAAGTTAATGCTTTAAGTCATTTGTGCCTTTAGGTATACCCTAAGCATATCATCATAATCCTGGGAGGTATTTATTCCACAACTTGAGAATTGTAGCATTATATCTTGAGTAGGATCCCAGAAATAAAGTATTAATAAATAAATAAATGGTAAAAGTTGTGAAAAGGTACACATTTCCATTATAAGATCCTTAAGTCCTAGGGATATTAATATACAGCATGGCAACAATAGTTAATAATACTATAATTCATATTTAAAAATTGCTAAGAGAATAGATCTTAAAATTTCTCATCACAAGAAAAAATATTTGTAACTGTGTGGTAATGGATGTTTACTAAATTTATTGTGGTGATCACTTTGTAATACATACATATATCATATCCTTATGTTGTCACACCTGAAACTAATACGATGTTATATGTCAATTATATATCAATAAAAATGGATAAATCATCTTTATAATTTATTCCCAGAAATAAAGGTTGTCCTACATTAATATTTTATATTGGGATATTTCATGGTGAGAATTATACCATTTCCTTTTTTAAAAATATCAACTTGGTTGGTAGAGAGTTCATTGCCAAGTTAAATGCTTAATTACAGTAATTTTTATTATTCTAGTTATTTAGTATATTTCTTAAAATTTCCAACTTTTCTATACACATTTCATTTTATCTTTTCATGTTAATTCTCTTATTATCAATTTGATTTTAAGCCTAAGCCACCTTATGTATTTTAAGATGATAAAGAATAAGTTAATGCATTTTTACTCTTGACGAATTCCTTCAACCATCAATATCTCTTGCCATTGTTTTTTTAATCAGAAATTCTCTTCAATTTTATTGTGGTTGATTCAGGCAATTGTTAAGGAATCAATAACAAAAACACAGAATGGTTCTGGACAGATATCTTCAGAAGACTTCTGGGGTGGTCCTGCTCATTTTTATGGAGTTGCAGTGGCCATACTGCAGCACTCCTCTAACATCATCTAGTTACCATCCTTTGAAGCATCTTTATATAGCTTTTGTCAAAAAACCCTCCTCTTAACACTCTAAGACTTGCATTATTTTTAAGACTAAGGACTGGACCTTGAAGACGTTGAAGGACCTGTCTATTGTCAATCAAGCAAGAAGCTGAACTGACATCGGATCTTGGTCTTCAGATACCAAATCCACAATGTTAATGGAACTCAGCTGCCAACATTTGCTCACTTGATGTCATATAGTAGATGTGAATAGCCCCATTTTTCACAGCTTCTTGGCTCTTCCATCTGTTCAGATGGAAAAGTACTTGGCTAGATAATAACTAAGTAAAAAGTATGTGTAAGAAAACAAAGGAAAATATATTAGTTTAACAAATTAACATTCTAGGGTTTGACAAAATGCTGATTGAATCCTCTCTTTAGTTCTAAGATATTTGCATTGTTTTTAAAATGAGAAACAGGGATGACTTTAGCATAAAGAATTTTTTTTTAATTCCAACTCATTGGCTAAATAAAGCATCTTATTTTAATAGGAATGAAGTCCACATGAGTATTACAAACAGATAAGTTTTTCATCAACAAACCACATTCTCCCTGTGCCTAAGTGAAGTCCTGAACTGGGAATTAAATGATACTCACAGAATATCATGGCAAGCAGTTAACACTGGAAAACCAAATGGAGCAAACAAGTACAACAATGGTCAGTTAACCTGTTGTCTGTTTCATATTATATCAAATATTCATTCTGGCTTTTAATCTCTTAGTTGTTCCTTCTCTTGGTGGATAGACACCAAGTTGTGGATCATGTGGGTGCTACATAGATCTTTTCAGGTTACTGTGATTAAAATTTATGTTGAAGCTATTTAAGTTAATTTTTTCCTCTCTGTTAACATATTTGTGTGCTTGTGCACATGTACACCCACACTCAAAATCAAATATTCATGTTTGCAATGATAGATAGTTCTTGATGGTAAAAGATACATGAAATTGCCCATCCTCTCAGTGGTTCTCTCTGTAGCTACCCAAATGGGATCAATATTGACTATTGACCACTATGTAGGCCAGTAGGTGAAGATTTTTATACAAATGACAAACCACAGGGAAGAACCATTGTGGGGATGTTATAAGCAGACCATTAACTGCTGAAGACCAGGAACATATCTCACATTTCCTCCTTATCCTCCACTTTAGGTAGCGCAGTGCAGAACACCTAGAAAATGCCCCCAGAAGACTTCCTGATTGGTAGAGTGAAAAAAAAAAAGTCTGCTTCTTTCATTGCCTGACTTTGGGTTGGGAAGTAGGGAAAAGTTAGTGGGAAATATTCATAGAATGAATAGTAGCCAGGAAAAGAGAATAAATACTCTCATTCCCTTCCATTTTTTTTATTTTCACATATACAGGTAGCCCCTACTTTTCAAAAGTTTGTTTAGCCATTTCACTTTTACAAAAGACCTACATTAGTACCTATTTTGCTACCAAAAAGAAACCCAAAGAGTACTTTCATTTTTGTGGAAAAAGGTGAAAACTGAAATTAGCATTCCAGTTTTCAGTATTTGTTTTGTAGCAGCCATTGTAGAGGCACATTCACCCCAAGCACTGAGAGTGGCACACAAATGTCCTTCCACAGCCACCACACTCAGCAGCTCAGCATCAAACAGCCTGGGCTTTGAACTGTGTCTGTGAGCATCTGGGCTTTATTTTAATTTATTTTGTGCATTCACTAGCAAGATGTGTCCTAAAGTATTAGAAAAGTATGGCTTTAATTTTGAAATGACACATAGATTTAGGGCAGGTTTGCAAGATGCTTTGAGTGCCTATAAAGAATTGTATGATAGAAAAATGCATGAGGTTAAACAGTTAAGCATATGTCCTATTTCAAGCCTTCCACATTACCACAGCAAACAAAGAATCCTGATCTTCTGCATCAAGTCAGAAAGACATAAAACAAGGTGTAGACATTAATGACCTGCCTGCTCTGATGGATTCAGACAATGATGAGATGTTAGTAGGTGACCTCTGCCCTTCTCTCCTACACTCCATTGTCCTAAAACCCTCACCATGCCAACCTCAGACAACTCAGTCTAACACACCATCATCACCATCTTTCAGACTTCCAGTATGCTCTCTGTATGTACATTATTTCTACTTTATACAGCTTGTGTATTTATCATATTCCAGCTTTTCTAATCTTAGTGTTATTTTAAGTTTTCTGTGTTATTTGGTGTAATTTGGTAGGTTATTTTGGGGATCTAGGAATGCCCAAACATTTTTCTATGTAAATTAATGTCAATTGCTATTTTATGACATTTTGACTTATGAATGCTTTCACAGAAATATTTTATTTTTGGATAGAGGGAGAAACCTGTGTTATTAATTATGATAATCATTATTTGTATTGGAATACACTGTCATTTATACCACTGTTTTTATTTACCATTATTTTTGAATTCATTCTGTATATAATTATAAGTAGTACAAGCACACATTATAAGTAGTATCCAACATATATGAGAGATACTTATGTGTCCATAAGTTACACATATTTAATGTTTAACTTAGAAGCAAAACTTCTGTAATATGAGAAATGTTTAAAAAGTAATACCTCAGTCCAATGACAGTAATGCATACAACACAGAGTCAACTTCCTCTTTCTCTCTAGTGGAAGTGAAAACTTTGACGTAATGAAAATGGTTAGAGACGCAAATTAAAATCACCACTTCACACCAGTCAGAATGGCCATCATAAACCAATCAACAAACAATAAGTGCTTCCAAGGTTGTGGAGAAAAGGGAACCCTAGTACATTGTTGGTGGGAATGCAGATGGGTGCAGCCTCTATGGAAAACAGTATGGAATTTCTTCAAAACACTAAAAATAAAACTGCCTTTTGACCCAGCAATTCCACTGCTGGGATTATACCCTAAGAATCCTGAAACAATAATTCAAAAGAACCTATGCACCCTAATGTTCATAGCAGCACAATTCACAATAGCCACATGCTGGAAGCAACCTAGGTGCCCATCAGTAAATGACTGAATCAAAAAACTGTGGTGAATTTACAGAATGGAATATTTTACAGCAGAAAGAAAGAAGGATCTCCTACCCTTCATGACAGCATGGATGGAACTGGGGAGCATTATGCTAAATGAAGTAAGCCAGGCAGTGAAAGACAAATACCATACGATCTCACCTGTAAGTGGAACCTAATCAACAAAAGAAACAAGCAGGCAACACATGACCAGAGACATTGAAATAAAGAACAAACTGACAGTAACCAGAGAGGAGAGGGGAGGGAGACAATGGGGGAAAGAAGGGAAGGAGTCATAAAGGAACATGTATAAAGGACCCATGAACAGAGTCAAAGGGGGGAATGATGGAGGGTGGGAGGTGGAGGTGGGTGGAACAGAGGAAAGTGGTGCTGGGAAAATGGAGACAACTATTTGAACAACAATAAAAAATGATAAAAAACAACAACAAAGTGTCAAAAAAAAAGAAAATGGTAAAAAAAACAAAACAAACAAACAAACAAACAAAAAAAAACACTGCTCAAGTCCATTTGCCAAAAAGAAAGCCCACAATCTGAACACAGGAACTCAACACAGGAAATTCAGTATTTGTTTTGTATTATAAGGATATTAGAGCCATACAGGTTTTTTCAAATTTGGAGTATTAGAGATTCAAACAAGTTTGTATGCATGATACCAGTCTGTATGGTATTACATACTTACAGAGAGCCAACCTGGGCAGTAGACAGCAGCCATTGGGCTTTGGCTTTATAAATTAAATTAACAAACTTTTCACAGGAACAAGCTTTAACAGATAGCTTCACCATATTTAGGAGAAAGTTGTTGCTGTAAAAAGTTGTTGCTGTTATTGTTGGTTGTTTTAATTCTCTCCCACTGAAACTGTTAATAGAACCAGACAGTTATTAACTATTCATCTCATAAGGACCAAATCATAAGGACTAGAATCTCTTATACTTGTTTTATTTTTTAATTTAAATTTTTTACTTGTCAACTTTTAAAATTTTGGTTTCTCTTAATTACCCATTTTTTTATTCTCTTCAAACATTGGGCTCTGACATGGGGGGTCACAGGATTTGTGGCTGGAGTTCATAGAGAGAGGGAACACAGAAACGAATCCACAGGGTGTTGTCTCCTTGCTGGTGGAGCACTGAAAGGCACTGAGAAGACATTATTGAGACCACTGAATCTATATCCTTTTTCTCACATCTATTCTATGAGCCAGCCTCTTCCACACTGGCTTATGGAATCCAGAAAGTTCCCACTCTGTGTTTTCAATTTTCTAGCTCACCAAAGGTCCCATAGAGGCCCCAGAACCTTAACAGATTTATTGTGCATTTATGAGGTTCAATTCCAGTGCACTCAAATTCTATATGTAATTAATTTCCATATATGTATATGAAATCCTATTATGCTATTTTATTTATGTAATTTTGTGGAAAAGTTCATATTGAAAGATAATTAATATGCCAAATATGACAATTTTATAATAAAATCAGTATCTTTATTATGAACATATACAGGTACTCCTCTAGAAAAAAATAGGAATAGATTATTATTAATATTAATATTATATATGTATGTATGTATATCATACATTATTGGTTATGATTTATATGTTTCTTAAAGTTCCTAGTAGATTTATGATGGCCAGATAAAATAGAGGATGCTCAGTTAAATTTGAATTTCCAATAAAAAACATTTTTAGCATAAGTGTATTCCAAAAAAATGCATGATATACTAAACAGTCATTATTTATGAACTTCTAATCACATGATATAATGAATTTTTATTTGCTAAATCTGTCAACTATAAGTGGGTTGTGTCTCCAGCCTTCATAGTTCATGTTTCTCTTTTACTGATAGTTGACTGGTCTGCATTGTGCTCTCTAACAGCATAATGTCTTCATTCTTAAAACATCAAGTGGGGAATTAAGTTTTTCATATTTGGTTCAAAGCTGTTCATGTACATTTTATAGGTATAGTATTCTTAGGCACTGTTTTAGAGAGTATGGGTTTTATTTGATAATACTGAAAATGACTAAGGTATACCTTTTCAGTCATATCATTGCTCTTTATTAAAATAAAGGCAGTGAATATCATAAAAAGAGGAGCAAACCATAAGTTTAGAGTTCTACTTTCATCTCTGACACAATCTCTATGTTATCATCTGTGATATGAGTACATCTGTGACTTCACAGATTCACTGCATTAGTGATTCCAATTATTTTTCCCTTTCTTGTAACCACACCTTGTGATATACAAAGTGGTGGTGGAGTCTATTACTGTGTCTATTGATTCCAAATGTGCCCTATGACCAATTTCGGCCACTGAGATGTTAGCAGATGAGACATGCAGAGGCTTGAAAAACCAACTGCACTTGCACATTTCTCCTTCCACTGGTGCACCTTTGCCTTCACCGTGAGAACATGCCCAGGCTAGCCTGGGAAGGGCTGGGATGGTGAAGTGGAGAACATTTACCCTCCATGCATTCCTGTTTCTCTTTCAGAAGAGAAATAAATGGATTGAGGATTTTGCTTTTCTCTGAGAATCATTATTCATCATTTGTGTGTAGATACCAGCAAGGTTTCAAGAAAACATATTCATATGTACCTGGAGTCTTAAGCAAAATCTGATCTGGCCCTAGAATTCTGATCATAACAAGGACCTACTGATACACTTTATTTTTCATATTGCATCATCCCTTCAAAGTTTAAAGAAAATAAAGGAAGGAGTATAATATAAAAAGCAAATAAAAATGAAAGGTGAGTGCTGAAGGCTAGCTGGCCCATGTGGCAATTATTCTGTGGGATATGTGAAGATAAAATTCAGGTGTTCATTAATGTGGCCATGGCTTTGGCTGAGGCTGAAAATAGATACTGCGTGGAGCTTATTTCATGCATGAGTATCTCTGTGTCTGACTTGTTCTTTATGTTGATGAACAGAGCAGGAACATATGAGTACTTTTCTGTTTGGAACATGCTTAGAAAAATATTGAATAGTTGTCTCAGCTCCACATATTTTTTCACTGAACTTTTTTGCTGATTTGCAAATAAAAGGCCTGATTTTTTTAATTGTAAAGGGAGAATCATATAGATCAGACAAAGCTTGAGATCTGATAGCTCCTCTTCTTGGGCAATGAGCTCCTGACTTTCTAAGGGTGGTGAGAGAGAGAAGAAAGGGAAGGATTTAGGGTGTCTCATTTCAGGCCTATGCCTTTGCCATGTCTCCATATACTTCTGAACCAGTAGGTAAACTGAACCCTTACAGAGGATTACCTGTGATTAACTTGGGCTTAAATAAAGCTGAAAATATCATGGACCAACATTCTGATCAGACTTGGACAAAGGTACAGCAGTATACACTCAGAAATTTGTGTAAATACTACTACTACTACTAATTTCACATTGCTAAGCAACCCTAGTCTAACTGCAGAGAGAACTCAAAGTAATGAAAGTATATGAAAGCAGTGTATATTTTCTTCAAAGTTTCTAACTTTGGAAGGCATTCCTAGAAATAATAGGTATGTGGCGGGGGGGGGGGGGAATCTTGATGAAAACACAATTTGTTCACTTCCTAACATGACTAGTCATATACTGTGTACTTCAGGGCAAACAATAAGGTTATTGTTTGAATAGGAAAATAGGCAATTTGTTGGAAGGCAAAAAGGTGAAAATGTTCTATAAGCTGATACTGTTTTGGCAGGCTGCACGTCATTCTCCAGATAGTCTTAAACGATGTATTTAATAGACATGTGTTTAAAGATTTGACCACTTGTGAAAGCAAGGATTCCTTCCAGTTTTCTTACTGATTTGGGTGGGATTTTTTTCTTTTTGCTTTTGTGCATTTAGATCCAATGGCCCAATGTTTTCATGAAGTAAGGGCAGTAAGGTCCCATATAACATTGTTCTATTTCTTTCTAGGATGCAAGCATTGTGGGCTTCAGGATGAAACTCTTTCAAAGATGACAACACATTGATGAGTTATTCAGACTCAGGACTATGATGAATGAAATTGATGGTAAATTCAATTTATGCTTCAATTAGATGACTTTGCCCCAGCAGTTTCCTGGTTTGGGTTCCATCCTTTCCTTTTTTGTGGGGGGAGGGATATCAATTTCTTGGCTGATGTCCAAGTAATGATGATTTGAGGGGACAGAGGAAAGAGCCTGACACTGGGAGAAAAAAATAGAAATTTGGAAGGCCCTGTGCCAACTACAGTGCTGTATTTATGAGTTCTATAAAATTAGAGAGTTCCTTTGTGCTAAATAGTGTTTGTGTATTTATGAGCTGAGCTTGGGGTCACTTATTAATCTTTAGATGGATGCTACTCATACAATGTTTACAATCTATTTTAATGATTTTCTTTTCTTAATTAAATGATACCTTTTATCAATTTGTATTTGCTGTATAGGAACAAAATGGCAGGTATCCATCTCTTCTCAGGTCAAAAGGGAAGTCTTCAGATACAGACACAAACACACTGAATAGGCTTTCCCCAACCTGCTCTTCTGAATTTCTGAATTTCTATCTCTCCATCCCTGTGAAGTAGCTAAGTATCTAAGAATGATTTAGGCAAGTTCTCAAATAGTAGGTGTTGGAAATTCAGCTCCTTATATTCTGTCTACAGAAACCTTTGTGGGCACCATGGTCAGACTGGATGCTTCTTCCTACATTTGTTTATAGGTTCCTCCCAAGTATTTGGATCTTTCTGGTTTCCATTTGAATGTCTGTGGCTGAGCACAACCATGTGAGAAAAAATAGTCCAGGGGCAAACAGCCTCAGACAGACTGCAGTGAACAGGGAACTGCAGCCTGAAATATCTGCATTGTCATCAGTCAGGGCTACAAGGAGGTCAGTGAGTGTTTCTGGATTTGAGGCATAAGCAGGATATGGAATCTTGGAAGGTTTTTATTCTACTGATATCCATGTGATTTGGGGGTTTTTGCTAATAGTTCTTTCTACTAACTTCAAGTGCCAGAGTAAATAACAGTGGCTAGGGAATAAAATATCCTCTGGATCTCACTTAAAGAAAACTAAAAAGAGATTTTTTTTGCCAATCTGGGCTTCATCTTTCAACCCACAACTGAAAGACATGGAGACAGAGAGAGATATGCTGCAGTTTGGTGGACAGTTCATAAAAGAGGAATCATCATTTTCAACTTAATTTTTATATGTTGGTTTGATTACTGATCTGATGATTGTTGTGTCATTCTCTGTTTACCATATGCTCATCATAAATTGTCATTCTGTTTCTTCCAACAATACTTTGAAGTAAGTATTATCACTAACCCCAGTTTACAGATGGGGAAATTGATGCACAGACAGTATGATTTGCTCATGGAAAGTGGGGATCTAAATTAGAGTGATAAGAGATCAGTATGGACCCAGCTGACCATAATAAAGTTTGTGGGATATTGCAAGATGTCAATGGTTCCTGTTAACATGTCACTATTTAACAGATAATCAGGAATTGAGCTATCCCAATTCGTCTAGCTCTTTTGTTATTTCTCAGAAATATTTCTTTTTAATCCATAGAAATAATTCTTGGAATTTAGAGATATACTGTATTCCAAGAAACTGGAAAACCTTTTCTAACACCTTTTTTTTGGCACAGTAAGTAAAAATTGGGTATACCTGTTTGAAATGCCCTGCAGGTTGACCGCAGGATAAAGCTGTGTGAGAAGGGAGGGAGTGTAGCCCAGCATAGTTATGATGATTATAGTTGGTAACATCACACTACCAGGTCCAAATCCTGGCCTTGATTTTTACCTTGGGCAAGTTAAATAACCTTTAGGTACCTCAGTTTCTTCACCTGTAAAATAGGAATAATAACAAAACCTACTTCATGGGGTCACCATGTATCACATAATAAGCATTTTAAGCTTTGAAAATCATGTGTTGTATAATATCAGAAAGTGCACAATAAACATTAGATATTTTTACTTATTCTTAAAGGCTCCTCTAGAAACTGACCTGATGCAAATTGTGAGTACTTTTCAAACAAAATATCTTAGAGGTTTGTTCATTGGTGATATACAATTGTGTCAATTCTAGGCATGGAACTTCACATGATATTATCTTCCTGCAATCCAGCAGGTTAGAGTCAGAAGTGATCTTAAGCATCTCTGTTTCACTCCATACATAAAATTTGTCATTCACACTTACAGATTGTCCCTCCCTTATAACTCTGAAGTTGAGTTGCCTGCTTTCTATTCCCCAAATTAGAACTACTTGGCATCCTGTGCATGTAAGTACCCAAACTCCCACCCCTACCTCGACCCACCCCTAATTCACAACCTCTCTGGTAGTTAAGTGTTTCATAGAAGGTTCCTTTTCCCCACCAGTTGCCTTTTGGAATCTTTCCAAAGACCCTAAAACCAGCCATGACCTGGTTTTGCCTGCTCATTTCTGTGGACCTTTCATTTGTGAGCAAGATTTTATATTCCACCTATACTTAAGGACCTTGGATCTTTAAATTCCCCACCACTTCCAGAGTTTACCCCTAGCCATTATAGTAACTTGACATTTTCTTCACTCCTCACTTTAAGCTTTGGGCTACTCCCAACTCTTTGAGTTCCAGGCTTGCCAAGATGGGGATACCCAACATTTTCAATTAGACTAGTGCTTTTCATACTGGGGAATCTCACTAAAACAGATACTACAAGTTAGTAGGTCTGGGATGGAGCCCAAAATTCCATATTTCTTACCAACTGCCAGGTGATACAGAGGCTGCTTTGAGGAGCAAAGCTATACATCTCCTAAAGAACCTCTTAACTCTTCCCTCTGCCTGTCATCCTGGCTTCCCCAGTTCCTACAACCAAAACTGTTCCCTTAAACAGTTGTGTTTATTTTTCTGTAATGGCTCCCCATGGCTTACAGAAAAAAATCCAAACATATTTGTGGAACACTTGAGGAACATGCTTGAAATCCTGCTAACTATTCAAAGACCAGCTGAATAATAACTCCTCTCCAAATCTCCATCTCTCCTGCTTAATCATCTCTTTGCCCACAGATTTCCTAGTTTGTGCCTCTGACCAGCTCTTTCATCCCTTTACAATCATGGATAGTGGGAGCTTGTTCATATCTTTGCTCTGAAGAGTCCTTTGAGGGTCTATTTTTGCAGTCCTACTCTAAGCACGAAACCAGGATTTGGCCATCATTCACTATGTGCTTGGTCATGTGAATTGTGTTAGACTCTGAGTAACCAGGGTGTGGCCATGGTGGTGGAGACAGCAGAATGACTATGATAGATAGTTTTGTTGTAAATCACTTTTTAAAAAATGAGGAGGGGGCAGCTAAAATAATAGAGCTATGCATAGCAGATTCAGAACTGAGAGGATAACAATACTAAGGAAGCCACATCACTGAGAATTCTAAACACCAACTGAAGATTACTATTGGCTTTCCTCTTGTGCAGACAGCTACTGCTTGAAAATAGAATTGTTTCTATGATAAAATGAATCGGACAGAAATATACCATTAATGTCTAGGTGTTAGTGTTTGAAGGTTGATAAGATCTTACTGATTCTTATCTCCACAGCTGTATGATGATGCTTACACATGATTTTAAATTCCTTTCATTTTTTTTTTTATCTTTGATACAGTCCTTAGAACTCAATGTGCAATGATTCACCACTTTAAGGGTGTATTTGGATTCATTTTTTCCATTACAATCTGATTAAATTTCTTGTTTATGGTCATAAAATTTAAAATTCTACTAAAATATCACTTATTTTTATAAGCAGCCAATTTTTAAAAATGGAATTAGTTATAATTTTCCTGAATCACAGAGCTGTTGATTTAGACTCATTTCTATGTTAAATTCATAATTCCAGCAACCAATACCTACTTTAAGAAATCAAGATTCAAGTAAGTTTTCCATTTTCAACATTCTTTGGGTACATTCACAGAAAGCTGGAAAGAGTCTTACAATTCAGAATTAGCATGGGGATTATTGTAGTAGAGTTAGACACAGCATGGATCCCAAGATCTTATTTAAATAACTGGCTCACCCATTAAATAATATGTGATTTTACACTGTCTAGTATACCTCCCTTAACCTGTTTCCTCAGTTACAGTAAAGGAAAGCTAGAAAAAAATTATTCATTCAGAAGTATGTTTTGAGAACCTACCACATGGTAGGCCATGGGATATATTTGCAAACCAGGTAGACATGTCCCCTGTCCTCAAAGAACTCTTAGACACATGTGTGTCCAAGGTAAATGATAGGCAGCATGAAATGGTAACTTGTAAACAAAGAAGATGGGAGTTTCCTAGATTCATAAGCTCTGTGTTGATATCCTATTAAGCTGTCCAACATTATACAAAATCAGAAACATCTGTCTCATCCTATCTATGCTTTAGGGTCTCCGTCAATGGGTGTGTCTCTTCTCCTTGTTTCACCTTTTTCTGCTTATCATTTGTGACTTACCTGAGGAATTGCTTCACATGACTAAGTCTGTCTGGAGCGGCAGCTCTTCCCTTCATAGTCCTTGTCCTTAAATTTTATCTTAGCAACATATTACAGTATCTGTTTATTCATGTGCCATCTCACTAGATATAAACTAGTTATTTTTTTAAAATCTGTTATACTTAAAATTACTGCACAGTGAACAAAATGCTATGAATTAGTTAGCTAATGAACAAACTAATAAAAGTCAAACTAATTAATTAATTATTGATGCTTGATAATGTCAGTACTTTATATCTCTTAAGTCCCTGTTAACAGAGTTCAAATTATTCTATAGTAATGTTGTCAGTAACAATTACTTAGTTGTATAACGTAGAATGTTACAGCAGAAGTGTCTCTACTTTGTAACAAAAGGTCAAATACGATAAGTTTCCATTTGACAATCTATTTTATTTCATCCATTCAGCCTTCTCTAGCCCTCCTGAAGCTCCTCTGACTTTGGACTCAGAGCCCTGGCTGAATCTTTTACTCTTATTTGACCCTTTTCATACCCTGCTTTGATTTTCTTGTTTTCTTTTATCTGTCCTTTATTTATGCTATTGTGACCACCCCTCCAAAAAAAGGTATAGTTTAATGGATTTCTAAGATATTTATAGCACCCATCCATAAAGAAAAAACTGGTCTTTTGGCTGGATGTAACCAATCAGGTGGACAACGTACCAATAGCAGGTGATATGTAATCAATGAGCATTTGAGAAAGAGTGAGCACTCAGGTTTGTTATAGTTGAGACAAGCATTGGCCATTTACTGCTATCTTTGTTAAATATTCATCAGTTTGAATGATCACAGAGAGAATCGTAAGAGCTGTGCCACAGAGGAGCAATAATCTGCCTTTCCATCCATGACTGTGTCAAAATCACCCGTGGGCTTTTAAATCATCTAGATGCCCAGGCCCTGTCCCTAGAGAATACAACTTGGGAGATCTGGGGTGATACCACAGCATCCTGTGCTTAAAACCTTATACAGACTGCTCTGGAAAGAAGCCAGGGTTGGGAATCTCTATAGTAAACTTCAGAGAGTTAGGAGATACTTGCCCCAAAGACTTTGGGATGCCCTTAAGAGATGTGCAAATGTTATTGCTTTTGGAAAAATGACCCTGAGGGCCTCAATTGTGTTAGTTGGTGAGACTATTTCCTGATTTTAAGCCTATTTGTATGAGCTAAATAAAGTGTTTAAGTGAGCACAGAAAGCATGAGTTAATTAAAGTCAACCATTAAATTGAAGCAGAAATGCCAGCAGTCTACCCAAGTGCTGATTGTTGACAGATTGGGGTGGAGGAAGTTGAGCTGGTTCACATCCTATATATTGTAGCAATAAGAGATAAATGAGTAGATTTTAAAAAATTTTGAAACAGACATTTTAAGTGCATTCATCAACTTTTCTCTAATGGTTTGGAAAACAAGGAGGCTGTGTGGTCTAGAGGAAAAGGCCCTTGGACCTTGGACCTGCTCCCAGGGCTGCTTCTAACCACACATGTAACCTTGAGTCTATGATTTAAACTCTTGAGGTCAGTTTTCTTATCTGTAAAATGTGTGGGTAATATTAGTTATTGTGCAAGTCCCATCCCAACTTAAAAATCTATAATTTAATAGAACTTTTAGAATTTCTTTATAATTTAAAATACCTAACTAGATAATATTCTCCATGCCAAAAATAAAAAAGAAATCTTTGCTGTTTTATTTTTCCCTGAATCTTATAAATCAAGATAGTTTGTATTGGTTCCCCAGTGCTTCCTAATGTAGACTAACGAGTATTGTTAATACCCTGTATTTGCTTTAACCACTTAGCATTTGATTATTGATGTTTATGGAAGAAGGATAAGTTCAAAAAACCTCAAATAATGGAGAATTCAGTTCAGCTGAACAAACTTATTCTTTTGAAATGTATTTTAAGATCAATATGCAGAGTGGTCCAAAAATTGTACCTATACAATTTGATGGTCTTTTTCCAAAGTGACACATCTGTATAATCAACATCCAAATTAATAAACAGAGAACAACTGGTGTCCTGGTGTCACCCACAGGACACCTGCCCACTCACTGTTTCCCACCCCTCAAAAGTAAACCACTGTCCTGACTTGTAACATAACAGATTTGTTTTTGCCTATGTTTGCACTTATTTGTATCTTTTTTTGGTGGACATTGTGTTTTGAAGTTCATTCAAACAATGATATTTATGGGGAGATTGTTCATTCCTGGTTCTCTATAGAGTAATCTATGCAAACATCACAATTTAATGTTGATCAGCATTTGAATAGTTTCCAGTTTGAGGCTTTTACAAATAATGTTGCTATGAAGGCTCTAACATACATCTTTTGATAACATATATTCACATTTCTGTCGGCTGTATTCCTAAGAGCAGAATTGTTGGGTTATGTTGTATAGTACACTGCTTTTTGAATGCTTCGTATGTAACTGGCCTATTGACTCGTGCTGAGGTCCCAAATATATTCCAGTCTTCAAGGGCCCAAACTCCCGCTTCTTGGATGAGAAATGCATTAACAAACCAAACATGCATATGAGAGCTACAGATAAAGTTTCTGCTTAAACCTACTCGGGCTAATGTTGAAGCACATTTTTGTTCATTGAGCAGAAACCATGTGTAAGTGAAACCAAGGGTCCTAATAACTTTGATTAAATTTATTTTAAATCTTAGCCTTAGAAATAATCTCTCTCTGACTACAGGAGTATATGGAATTTAGTTTAAATATTTACTCTAAAATAATCCCTCCCCACCTCTCTGACTAAAGGAATATATGCCTCAGAGAGCTAACCTTTTCCTTGGATGGTAAGCAACCAATCCCCAAAACATCAAGAGACAGTAGCCTGTAGGAGACCATTCTGCGTGACGTGGGCCCAGCTCCCACTCGGAGATGCACAGGACCCATGCCTACAGATAGGTTCTCCCATGGGAAATCAGGCCTGCAATATGCCTAGGCCACTTTGAGTCTTGCTTTTGCTAAAAACTCCCCAGTATGGAGTGTAACCATTTTGACCACTTTTCCCTCTTTCATTTGCAAATGTCCTCCTTCCATGATGTGACTAGCGGCATTGGCTCCTTTGTTTTCTGTAAAAGGTAACCATCTAAAGTGAACCTGTGCATAGTAAATGAGGACCATCATGTAATGTTTGGAGAAAACCCCCCAAAAAGGCCTGTCATGGTGGAGGCTGTGGGCTTTTGCTCCCCTTAAGAGAAAAGCCATGTTGTCTCTTTTCTTCCACCAGACTCCGTAGTCCATGTGAATGTCTCATTTCATCCATAATGACACAGACACTGCGGGCTGGTGTCTGCATCAGTAGCCTGCACCTGACTAATGGTAATAGGGTCTGGACCTCTGGCATGTTAAAGATAACATCTTGATCTAAGTTACGCTTCAGTTCCTGAGCCCTAAATTGAAACCAACTCTCTGGCTACTTTCCCATGAGACTGAACATGACACTGGAAAAAGCCTCAGAGCTACCCTCAAGATCTGAAGAAGTACAACCTTTACATTATCTCTGACCAATCAGCTTCCAGCACAACCCCAGACTCCTAACCCACCATGTTTTGTGATGTTTCTCTATGTAATGTGCAACTTACACGTTATCAGGGAATTTGGACTTTTGAGCATTAGCTTCCCCTACTCCTGAGTTGTGCCATTTATAATAAAATAGCCAATATTTCTGCACTGCAATTCTCAGTGCCTAGTGTCGGGCTCTGCCAGGTGGACAAAATCTTCCTGTTCTGTAACAGTAGCAGAGGGAGAGAGACCCATTATACCTCATAGTACCAGCAGACATTGCAATGTCACAGTGAGTTTGAAGAATGTCTCTTTAAAAGAAAAATATAAAAACAGAAAAGAAAGGAAAACATCATGTTCTGCTAATAGTCTCTGTGTATTCATTTAAAGTCATCTGGGAAGTATTAGGCATGATGTGACTGTGCTCTGTTATGCTTTGTTTTTAGTTTAACTGAAGGTTCCAGAATTGCACTGAGAACCTGAAACAAGGGCCTCCCCCCACACATCAATCCCTTAAATTGATCCTGAGATTTGGTACATAAAGTTATATGGTCCTTTTCCTTCCAAGCCTTCCTGCTTGGAAGGCATTTTTAGGCCTCCAGAAAGTCACCTGCTCAATATTTCCACTGTGTGTGGGTGGGGTACTTTGGCCCAAAGGGCAGTTTCCATGTCTTTGTGCTACTATTATTAAAGATTTGTTTCTGCCTGAGGTCACGTCCACCTTATCAGTTAGTGGTGTGCTGGCCCTTAAATGAATGGGGCCACTTTAGGCAGTGCATTCTGCTTAAATTAATAGCAGATTATGGGACAGTCTACAGGTGCTCTTGCTGGTGTGGCTCGGTGGATTAAGTGCCAGTCTGTGAACCAAAGGGTCACTGGTTCGATTCCCAGTCAGGGCACATGCCTGGTTATGGGCTAGGTCCCCAGTAAGGGATGCATGAGTCACAACCACACATTGATGTTTCTCTCCTTTTCTTTCTCCCTCCTTTCCTCTCTCTCTAAAAATAAATTAATTTAAAAAATTGAATTGAATTTAAAAAAAGAATCTACAGATGACTTGATGTGGACACCGGCCAGCAGTGTCTGCGTCCTTATGGATGAATTAAAACATACACACAGACTACCGATCTGGTGAAGGAATAAGGACAACAGTATGGCTTTTCTCTCAAGAGGAGCAAAAGCCATGGCCTCTGCCATGACAGGCCTTTATTCTAATACTCTCTATATTAGAATATGGATCTTCCTCACTATCCCAGTTACAGCAAAGGAGCCAATGCCCCTCATTACATCACAGAAGAAGGATATTAGCAAATGAATAGGCAGCCAGTTACACTGGGCTCTATAAGGTACTTGCAGGGTGAGGGAGTTTTAGCAAACAGCAGTTCTCCAAACAGCCTAAGTATATTGCAAATCTGATTACCCATGAACGAACATATCTGTGAGCATAGGTCCTGTGCATCTCCAAGTGGGAGCTGGGCCCACACCACACAGAAAGGTCTGCCACAATGACTAAGTAGGTAGCTTCAGGGAGGTGGAAAGTCCTTATTAATCTTCTGCAGAGAGTCAGTGGAGGTCTGAGGTAGAGGTCCCTGTGAGTTTATGAAGAAGGTTCACTTTTGTCATACATGTGGGATTTGAGGTCAGGTTCTCTGGAAGCAGAATCTAAAACTGTTATTTGGATGCATGTGATTTATTGAGGGTGTGCTTTCATGAGAAAGGGGTGAGAGAAGCAGGATAAGACAATAGAAGATGCTAAACAAGTGTATCATCTTGACTAATTCTATAGGGGCTCTGGAATATGAGTTCCACCCCTTAGAGGCTTGGGGACCCTGCATTTTGTACCCTTCATCATTTACCCCTTGGCAGTCATTGGGAGGATCAGTGAGCAATCTCCCAGGCAAAGAGGCTGCCATTCAGCCAAATGTACTTCTTCAGAGAAGAGGGAACCTGAAAGCCATTAGTAGCCAACAGGAGCTGGAAAATGTATGCATTTGCCAGTAACAGTGACCCAGATGAGGACTCCAATAGCATCCTCTACATACAAACTGTGATTACTGGAGAATTACCATAGAGAGTGGAAGCAGAGACATCATTTACTTCTAAACTTTAAACCTTTGTTTAAAGTTTAGGCCATATGGGAAATAACAGAAACACTTTATGATATCCTCTTCTGCTTGCCAATTGGTAGCTGGCCAATTTTTATCAGATTTGTTCCTGAAACAACTTGCTCCTCCTTTCAATTCCTCAAATCTCTATATCATTTCCCTGACTCCTAACATCTCTCACCTCTTGTATCCAGCTGAAAATCCTCTTTATCTATCAGATTCAAAATATCCCACTTCCTCTCTAAAGTACAAAGTCTATCTGTCATTTTCACCTAATTTATCTCTTCTTTATGGTAGTTAGCTCCTGTCACAAAGTTTGGCATTTAATTACTGGTGTTGTTTCCTTTCTAGGTACATTGCCTTATCTTCATAAATAGACTGTAAGTTTGTGATAGGTTGGGATTCCCCAGATGCAGAACCTGAGATGAGTATTTGAGTATAAGGGTGTGATTCCAGGGAGAACTAATAGAGAAATGGGGAAGCAAGACAGGGAATGGGAGGCAGGCAAATTAAGGTGCATTGCTGAGAAAGTTACCACTGTCAGCAACTGTAGTAGAATTCCACTGAAGACCTCTGGGAGTATCTACAGAGCACATCTCAGAATTTTTCCATGCAAGGGGTGAGGAAATGGGGCATTTACCCTCCAAATGTTTTCCATCATTAGTGGGGGCTTCATGTAGGACAACTCACTCCCTGGCACTTCTGCTATGTATAGACCATGCCTGCTCCTTCTACAAAAGAATGCTTTCAAGGTGCCTGCAGTAAGAAGTCTTCAGATAATATGGGAACTGTGAATGCTAAGGAGATAAGGGGGGGTCACTGCCAGCATCTGCCCTGGGCTTCCCTGGAAGATAAAGGTCACGCATGCATCTAAATTCTCTATTCCAGGGCAATATGCAGTAATACTGAGAAATGCAGTAGTATCTTTATTACTGCATATTCTCACTCATGCCTTGGTTGCTGAACACTAAGAAATTGTGTAAATAAGATCGTTAAACATGTATTTATATTACAGGTCTTGTAAGACTTGAGGAGCCTAAGGCAATATTCAACAGATATTCCTAAAACAACATTATACAAAGATTAAATGTCATCATATGTGTGCTATACCAATTGATAAAAGTTGATGGGAATACCAGATGCTGTTAAGAAGTTTCATGAACTTGATGGGTCTGACCTGTGGATTGGATACACAAACACATTGTTTTGTTAAGGTTTATTTTATTTTATTTTATTTTATTTTATTTTATTTTATTTTATTTTATGAAAGGGATATTAGAATTCTTTTCAGTTTGGAACACTGAACCACAGAGGCAGATTCCTAAGTTCAAGCTCTTGTTGCCATGTCACATACTCATAGTTATCATACTCTTCTTCCTGAGTGACATTTAATAGAATGTTCTATTCTTTCTCTAATGTTTGCCATATTCATGTAAAGTAGGTTGGTTCTAAGGCATGGTATAATGTTGGGCTTCAAGTGTACCTATTTAATAATGGGAAATCTCACAGTTCAAGTTCAGCATATGACCTTGCCTCATTGAATATTATATTTTCCATTTTTCATGCATTCAATAAATGTATTTCCAGTGCCTGTTATATGGCAGGCACATCACTCATTGCTACATGCTTGAGTCACATCACTGATAAAGCAACTCTCTGCCCTCATGGGTTTCCACCTCAGCTAGGAAAATGCTGTCATTCAATAGAGAAAATAAACAAAAAACTAACATAGTATATTTAGAAGGTGTTATGCTACAGAAAAAAATAGGGCAGGACAAGAGGGATAAGGAAGGTAGGGGGAAAGGCTGGGATGCGTGATAATTTTCAACAGGATTGTCATTCTAGGCATCTTTGAGAGGATAACATCTTATTAAGGAAGTTAAGGAAAAGGAGATATATCACTTCTCCATCAGTTGGATGCTGCATTATATCTTTTTTTTACCATTTCCCATTCATTTTGTTTTATAAGACTCCTAGTTTCCTAAATTGACCACCAAACTTCCCTTCTCTAAGTGATCTAATTATTACCAATTTCCTTTCACGTGTGATAATTCTGACTCTCAGGACTTTCTCCTGGCTTCTTCTAACATGAACATCACTTTGTCTATCACAGAAACAAAGCCAAGCCCCAACACTGCATTTTCCTAATTTCCAGAGTCAGTCGTATTTCCTCTTTTGACATGTTTAATGTGTTACTTTATATAGTGTTTTCTTTCCTTTGCTTTGCTTGGACCATCTCCTTTAGAAGAAGTTCTCCTCACTTATTTTCTGTTCTCCACTGTCTTGTTCTCACACAAAAAAGAAAAGTACCCACTGTGCCATGAACACAGTTTAAAACATTCAAGTTTATATATCTATATTACTTCCTCCAAGGAGCATTTCTAAAATAAGACCACAGCTTATTCTTATGTTTTATTTTTGTTGTCTCTAATCAGTGTAAGCAATGCAAAGACTACATTTCTCTACAATACACCAAATGGAATGCCTGTTCCCAGAGAATCATGCTCTTTCCAACCTATGATGAGATGCTGCAGATATTGAGTTTTTTCTTGTAGCATCTCTGCCCAATGTATTGCTTCATTCAGTCATATTGCATTTATCCTGTTCTGCCTTTGACAGGTATAGTGTACATTTGCAGGTATGAGGAATTCATTATTCAGCAATTTCTTTCAATCCATATCGAGTTATTTTGTTTTTGACAATATACTAAGTTGAAATCCACTGTTACTTCTGGTTTTCCAGACTTATTTTGGAACAGGAACAAATTTTAATCCACTTCGATTAACTGGAGCTTTACTTTTATGAATTAAATATAAGTTAATTTATTTGTTCTAAGACCCATAAGGAATTTGTGTTATATACTTTTTTTCAGACAATAATACATATAAATCAGATCTGGACAAATCAGTTCCTATATGAAATGTACAGGAATGATTCAATGTATAGGAGATTTATCCAGTCTACAAATAATTCTTTTAAAATTAATATTCAGTTATTATTTGGGCAAGTTTGTACATTTTCATCTTTTAATTTGATTTTCAATCAGGTAGCCTGAGAATGAGATGAGACTACCAATAAACATTTTCCACTTTTGACATATTTATGAGCAATATATTTATTTTACACAATGGATTTCACAAAATGTATAGCTCTGACATATTTTCTTGGTATGTTCTTTTATTTTTTAATTGTCCAGTGGATATAATGATCTGGTCTAGTGGGTATTGGTAATTTGCCAGTATGAAGGAGTGGAGTTTGGCCACTGAGGTGACCCAAACCACATGAAGAATGTACATTAACACAAATACCTCTAACTAGACATATCCACTTGGCAGGATGCTACTCCATCTTGGACTCTGTGAAGTATTAGATACACCAGTTTAATTTACTTGGGCTGACTCACCCTTTTGGACTTCCAGCACAGTTGGAAGGATTAACAAAAGAAACAATAAAGCTTTTTGTTGTTATTTGGCCTTGAAATTTGAAAACACTGGGAAGTTTTTCTCCTGTTTCTTTTTTACAGAAAGGCCCATGGGATATATTTCATAAACTCCTTTCCTGTTACCCACCCTGTCCCCAAACAACAAAATCCAGAAGAATAAGAAAGGCTTAAGTTTCCATTTAAATCACCTAATGTTGACATTTTTGTTGTATCAAAACTGTTGATCTATTTTTTTTTCTTGTCTCTGTGTTCTGGAAGCCTGGACTCATCAAGTAACCATTAATGTATGCTGTACAGTTTTATATTTTTATCTACTATGGGAAGTGGACTAGAGAAGTACCTTGCCAACAATGAAGATTTATTGGCTTAATTTAAATCAGGTAAGCTCCTAGAATTTTGAGTATGGAATTGCTCTAAATTTGAGCCTCTAAATCTTATAAATTCACATTACAGGAGCTTCCTTTTCTTTGTGAGTCCAAGCAAAGGCAGAGAAATGTGAACTTCTAAGATTACAGCAAAAATTATCATTCCATCAGAAGCATCCTGATACGTTTGGCTGCTTCTGCTGTTTACTGAGTACTTTTACATAAGTAGGCATAATTTAAGAAATTAATCAACATGCTAGTATTCCCTTTGAGTTTCCCCACTAGATAACTGGTCATTTTAAAAATGGAAAATTATTAAATTCTCCCCAGGGCTTGTTTTTCTTCATCTGTGAAATGGGAACAATATGACTGGATATGGTCTCTAAAGCAATGATTAAACAAAATGAAAACTAAGCAGGTTATTGTACAAAGAACTTCCATTAGTAAAATGTCTTTATTAGTGGAGCTATGTCAAGGGTAAAGAAGGGCATTATGAGGCTAAGAAGTCTCAAGCCCTTGCTTGTTTCAAGTCCCAGATCCACTGCATCTCTTATTATTGGTTCTGAACACCTGGGAAAGTCTCTTATTATCTCAGGACCCTTGTCCCCTTGATTGTGCACTGAAGAGACTAAAATCTAGTATTATCTCACAATTTTGAGAATCAGATTAAAAAGCATAAATGAAATCATGTTGTGAAGTCAATGAGCTCAATTACTTAAACTACTGTTGCTATGGGTATTATTATTATCATTATTATTATTGCTGAGAAATAAAATAGTGAAATCACCCTGGGGCTGGAGGTTTGGGAGACACTTAACATCCATCTGAGGAGCACATAGAAACAGTGTGTTCAGGAAAAACATCATTGCATCTGCATGAAAACATCCCTCTTTAAATCTTTCCCTTGAAATTTCCATTTCCCAGTTGTTCATCTTTTGTAAAAGCTCCCTGGAATATTTGTACTTAATTAAATGAATGAATAAGTGAATGAGTGAATTCTACATACTACTTACATGCTTTTACTTTGTTATTTTGATCAATATTTTGCCTATGTTTATGGAACTTGTATGCATTTTACCTTTGTATAATAAAATATGTGGCTTGATGACATACTTAGCAGATAAAATTAAAAAGATGAGTAGCATCAAGTATCGATGAGGATGTTGAACTGCCAAAACTCTTAGACACTGGGGAATGTCTGCTACAAGTAAACATATGCATTCCCTGGGAACCAGTAATTCTACCACTAGGAATAAATATTCCCTCAGAAATACATATATATGTACACCTTGCAAGAATGTTCATAGAAGTTTTATTCACAATAGCCCCCAAACTGAGACTATCCTGAAGCTCTTCAATAGTTTCATGGATATATAAATTGTGCTATTTTCTCAGAATAGAAAACTATGTAGTGACAAGATTTAACGAAATACAACAACACGCAACAACATTAATGAATTACACAAACATTATGTTGAGCAGAAATACCCAATCACAAGCATATATAACATATGATACTATTTGCAAAATGTTCAAAAGGAGGCAAAATAAATCGGTAGTGTCAGAAGTCAAGACAGTGGTTGCTTGAAGGGGCATGGGCTGTGGTAATGACCAGGATCCATCACAAGCAGAGTGTTCAAGGTGCTCGCAATGCCCTGTGTCTGGATTTAAGTGTCAGTTATGAAGGTGAGTTCATTGTGTGAGATTTTGCCAAGCTGTACATTTATGATACATGGCTTATCCTGGAGCCTTGGTATCCTCACTCTAACAATGCTTCTTACTGGTTAACTAGTTTGGTGGGATGTTTTGGATATAAAGAAAATTTACTTATTTTTTGTCTTCAACATTAGATTGAAGTTTTAGGGACTTACTGTCAAAGGAACTACTCTGTGTTCATAGTCTTTTTGTATTCAGGACCAACTGGAGTTAGAAGCCTCTATAGAAGTGGTGATCATTCATCCAAACTTTAGAGTAGAACCATGTATGACAAGTATCGGTCAAGCCATGTATCTGAAATAACTCAGTAAGCTGGTTGAAGACCAGCTCTGTGGCCATGCAGCATTCCCCATGTTCCAGTGACAGGCAAGTGCTGTGGGGAAAGAAGCCAGAATGGACATTATTATTCAGGTACGTATACAGGGATAAGTTGCTGAGATGGAGCCAGCCTCTGAGCCAAGTCTTCCAGGAATGAGGATAATGGAGCCCCTTGATACAGATCCTATTATTCCAAAATGAGCTCTGCCACCTCCAAAATGAAAATAGCTGTATTTGTCTGTAATTGTCATGCTGTCTCATGGCCCAAAACAGAGTGAGATGCAGCAGTGCCTCACCCTGACTCAGAAGTAGAAAGCAAAAGGCAGATATGCACTAATATCAATTCTAGAACTAAAATACCTTACTAGTGGCTAGTGTTTGTTATTTTCATGGGGAAACATCTATTCCAAAAGCAATACTCATCCTTTAAATTATGAGCAGTGTTCCAGCAAACTCAACCTAATGATTGATTGCCTATGTGCAATTAATGCCTCCACTTCTGAGTTCAGTGATGTGAGCTGGCCCATGCAGCTCCTCATATCTAGGTTGACCTGGAATCTGTTTCTGCCACTTAGTAATTTTGCTCAAGTCCTTTTTGAAATTTGAACAGCCTGATAATTTTGTTTTTGTGTATAAAAAAGAAATAAAAAAAGCTGGACCATAATTTGCTCTCATAAACCATTTTACAAAGAGCTACTTTTATCCAAGGACATGAGGGACAGTCATTCTGAGTTGTTTCAATGGCTGGTGACTAAAATCTGATTATCAATATAAAAACAAAGAATTGAAGAACTTCAGACTTATTTGAATCATCAGAGACCATCCTCATCAACACCAGCATTTCATAGATGAGAGAACTAAGACCAAGAATGTTGCTGATTCTTTCACTCAGTCATTCAAATGTCAAATGATGCCTGTCTCTCTCATTTTACCTTCTATCCTTCTTTCCCTTCCTTGTTCCCTTCTGTATTTCCCTTAGCATTTTCCACTTTGGTAGCCCAAAGGACACACATTTGAAAGAGTGTAACTTAAATGTGGAGGGTGTACTTATAATATTCTTCTGTCATGTCTTTGAATCAGCATCTCTTTCAACTCACTCTACCTCCACCTCTCTTATTGACTCATTCTTCTAGTTTGGACACATTTAACATGGCTTTTTCATTTAAGAAACACAAAGATTTCAACAGCCAGTGGTGGTTTGGGGGATTTCACAGCTGAAATTATTGGCTTTTCTGTCTGATAAAGCAATACAGAAAGTACCCATATCAGCAGAATAAATCCATGTTCCAAAATTATACTTGTATTCAAATTAAATATTAATAGTTGGATTCCCTTTCTTTTAGAAAAAAATGTTTTTGATAATAGTTTGTAATATAAGCAAAATTCCCTTATGTGTATCAGAGACTACAATATGCAAAAACCAATAAAATGACACTCAGTTTGGAATATCTTTTGATATTAATTGCCCCAGCGCTACGCTGATAACTGTAAGCTAAGTTACTACGAAAAGCATTGCCAGGCATGACTGTAGCCAGGAAATCCTTCTACAATTTGTAAATATTCCTAGAAGTTGCAATAAATTAAATTTAAAGACACAATTAAACAATTGTACCTTGGGTGTTTGTCTCTGTGTCTCTGTGTATCAAATATAAACGCAGCTTGCTTCAATCCACAGAGCACACAAGAGGAAATCTGAATTTCGGAACTCACCAGAGGCAGAATGAAATCTAAATCTGGCATGCTACTTGCTACAGTGTCTACATCTGATGAGTTTGCAAATCTCCAGTGGAAAAAAGTCCCTCTGTGATTCCATTCATATAGCTTTAGGGCATAGTGTCAAGAAGTACTGTAATTGTTTGACCTTCATGAACAAGGGAGTGGTTTTCATTCTTTGCAAAGTTGTAGTTTGTGCAGCTGTTGGACACTCATCAACATTTTGGAAAAAGGTACTGAGCATATTTAAACTAACACCAGATTCTTACTCACTCTCTTTATCTACCATATTTAAAGTGCTATATGAAGCCATGTGAAATTTCTCCTGATGAGCTAAAAAAAATGGCGTTACTTCAATATGACAGTCTACATATTTAATCATTATGTACTTTGTGGAGCCAGGGAGAAACATTTTCAATTGTCAAAATATAAATTTCATTCTTTATGTCTAAAATGAGAAATTCATAAATTAATTTTCTGAACTGAACAACTAAATAGGAGGAATATAAAACCTTTTAGATTTATAAAACAAATTACTGATTCCAGAGAAACAGCCTTTGTTCATGTGTCAGCCTTTGTTCATGTGTTATTTAGTTTTAGAATTTCTTGCTGACTTTTTTTTCTATTCTTTCCTGATGACACCCAGCTACCTCAGTTTGTACCATCAAACTTAGATGAAGAAAAAACCTTCAAAAGAGTTAAGGCATGCAAGCAAGAGGTACTTTTAATATTTCTACTGAAGGCGTTCTCTTTTTTGGAAGATAAGGAAAATTTTACATGTTACCAGTTATGGAAGGACTTTCAAATTGAAATCCAAGTGAACTGGTACATACATCCAATTTATTATTGTGATAATTTAATGCCACTCTTGCATTGGTAATCAGGGCAGCTGGCCAGCTCTCTGCCCTTTAACCTGTCTTAACGTTTTCACAGAAGTCCCATATTAAATATATTGAGGCTTGGCTCTTGCCTAGCAAGTCCTTTCTTCTATGGTTCTTTATCATAGGGAGGATAGATGGCTTCACAGACTTAATTATTTCTGAATCCCTCTAGCTGATGCTTTTAGTGCTCCACCCACATTCTTGGCTTTTACCATTTCAGTATACGTTTTGCCTGAATCCCAACTGCCAGAGCCTGTATCTTTGTTTGAGATCTTGCTCTGGCCCATGAAACCTGATCTGCCTACACAAGAGGCAGGCTGGAAGTACCAGGGAATGAATATTCCCCTTCAACCATTGTCCTTCAACCAATGACTCATTGAGGGGTCATGTTCAGTACTACAGCTCCTGTTGCCCTGGGGAAACTAACCCTGAAGCACATGTTCTACACTGTCTCCCAGAGTTCCCCAAAGAAGTCTTAGCCCCAGTTTTCCACCATGATAACTTGTTTGATCAAGCACCATTATTGTCTGCCTTCCAATACCAGTCTCACTGCTTCCCCACTCCTTTATCAGTGTTTCCTAAAATCACCCCTCAAACAATTTACCTGTAAATCTTTGCCTCTGGGTCTATATCTGGGGGAATTCTGAAGAATTTATAATATAAAAACCTTTAGCCTCACTATTCTCCCCCACCACAAAAAAAATTAAATAAGCCATCTCTTACCCCCGAATATTCAAGTGCTAAATCCCCACTTTTTTCTAGTTTTTTTTTTTGTTTGGGGTATATCATTACCTTGGAAAATCTGCCAGACAATATATATATCCTTGCTCACTTGCGACCTGCTTAACGAGTACTTGCTTCAGACTGAAGCTCTGCCAGCAGCCAGATGCGTGGGACCTGGATCATACAATTCTCAAGAGCTAGTTGTGTGGCCCTGACTAGCATGGATCAGTTGGTTGAGTGTCATTTTGCAAAGTAAAATGGCCCTGGTTCAATTCCCAGTCAGGGCACATGCCTGGGCTGTAGGTCAGTCCCTTGCTGGGGTATGTGATGTTTCTCTCACATTCCCACATTGATGTTTTTCTCCCTCTCTTACTCCCTCCATTACCCTCTCTCTAAAAATACATAAACAAAATCCTTTAAAAAGCTCACTGTGTGGCTCAGCAGCTCTCATAAACAAAGTTTAAGCTTGAAATTAAAATGTTGCGGGAACAATATCTAACATTCAGCTTTTCAAATAATTGGCCTGAAAAGTATTAAAATAAAATTCAGCTTCCATCTTGTTTCCTTTTCCTCTAAGAGATTTAAGAGCAAGTTTAATGCAATTTACAGGGGCCCAAGTCAATGTTCACTTGTAAAGCTTTCTTAAAATACATATTTTTAAATTCCATCTTGAGTCTACAGAACTGGAACTTCTGGGATTGACAGATTTATACTTTACAATACCCCTCCTCAAATAATTTCTATATTACTCAAGTTACATTGGCTTGGTGCTGAATAGATTTTCTTTCTTTCTTTTTTTTCACTTTTCCTTTCTTTTAATCTCATAGTTAAGTTGAATCAGATTGCCCTATTCTTTTGGCAATCTAAAGGAAACATATTTTCATGTACACCCTGTAGAACACTATTTACATAAACCTAGGCTTAACAGAAAATAATAAGCTTTATAAGATGCCTAAATTCCTATAATAAAAATGAACAATAAACACATAGAAATATGAGAAAGACATTACACCCATTAAATGCATCTAGCCTGATGAGTGATAGGATGGCTGCCTATTCAGGCTGAAAAGTTTACACATGATCGATGCTTTATTTAGTCTAATGGAATGTGCTTCCTGAATTTGGCTCTGACTAAGCCAGAGCACAATAGTGAGTATTATGTAATTGGCCTGAGCTCACTCCCATCTCTAAGTCATTGTGATTTAGTCTTGACTGGCTCTTTCTCTCAGGTAGTCTATAGAACTTTCCTATTCCTCTCTGATTTAGAAATTTATTCAGGATGTTACAGAAACAGATTTGACAATCTTTACGCATCACGGATTCCTCTTTCCAGTCTCCCTCTAAAAACTTCTGAAAATATTGGGAAGATTTAACCTCATTCTACAATTTAGGAAAAATAAGCTCAGTGACTTATGGAAACAAAATTCACAGCAAATGTTACAAGTGGCCAAGATTAATGAGCCTGTCTCACTCTAGATGATCACATGGGTGAACTAATGCTGGGCTTATTGCACCAGCTAAACAGAGATTACCCCAAATGTTCTTTTGGAAGAATTTAGTATTTGTAATTTCTAAGAACTGTATTGAAGACATCGCTATTAGAAGTTTCAAACACTCATATATGTCCTTACATGTATTTGTCTTTAATTTTTACATATATTAAGAGAGGTAGGGATACACCAAAATCTAATTGGAACTTGTGGCTCCTGAACTTTTTTTTTTAAGATTTTTATTTTATTTATTTTTATTTTTTTAAGATTTTATTTATTTTATCTTTAGAGGGGAAGGGAAGGAGAGAGGGAGAGAAACACCAATGTGTGGTTGTCTCTTGTGCGTCCCCTGGCAGGAACTGGCCTGCAGCCCAGGCATGTGCCCTGACTGGGAATTGAACTGCGATCTTTTGGTTCACAGGCCTGTGCTCAGTCAACTGAACTACACCAGCCAGGGCTCCTGAACTTTCTTAATCTAAACCTTTCCTGTCTTCATATGTTGCTTAGACACTGACTATAAACCCATAAGTAATTGAATCAGAGGAGCAATGTTAACATGCTTATATATCCTGGGACAATTTTATGCTCACTAGTCACCCTCAGCTTGTCCAAGGTAATACTCAAATCTCAAATCATTTTGAGAGTTTGAATTATGCACCTAGAGGACCTTGATATTAGGAGAAATGTATTACATTCCTAGATAGGTTCTCCAGGGTGGTACATTTCTAATGTAGTTATTAAGCTTATGATTGATTGGCCAGTGGGGTTGTGAAATGGCCCATTTTCCATAGCTCTTCAGACTTCCCAGGAAAATGGCAGACTACCTTGTCTGTGTAAGATTTCAAACACTGTGGTTAGGTCCTGACTTTCTAAAACCTCTATTTACATAACATATCTCTGACTCTATCCCCACAATAAAGACACATTAGGTCCTTAAAAATCAATTGAGGAAAATCCCATGTTTCTTTCAAGTCATCTTCCTCAGAGATTTGTGGTGGTCTCATTCTGCACCACTGGCCTGACTATGGATTTTGGGAAGTGTGCAGTGTCACATAGTTATATGGAATTCATACTGACCTGCGAAAGACATATAGCTTACAATAATTTAAACCTCATTCATACTGACCTGTAGAAGACATATAGTTTACAATAACTTAAACCACATCTCAAGATTCCCCTCTTCTGGAGTTTAGAGTGAAGGCAGAAATACCACCAGGAAATATCCCTGATAGAAACATTGGGAACTGGTTGTGGATCCCCAACAATACAACCGTAAGCACCTTGTCTTGCTGACGGCATTGCCTGCATTGATGACATTATGGTGTTCACATGGATGATCCAGGCTTACTTCAATCTATTTTCCACTGTGGTCCTGGGAACTAAATTGGTCCTGGGAAATTCCACCTTGTCACATCACTAGGTTTGAGGTAGGGGAAGGCAAATTCATTCTCCCAGTGTTATCACATCAGTCAGGTCCCTGACACAGAAGTCTTGATGACTTAGTTTGGAAAAATCTTTTGGCATAGCCACTCATATTTAACTCATATTTCTATTGCTTACAGTCACTCTCTTTGGGAATGCAAGTTAGTTTCTCTTGGAGATAGTGCTAAAGATTATGTGAATAAAAATAAACAATTTGACATATCAAACAATTCCTTGATGCCTAAAATATTTGGACTAAGCTTAGTCCTTCCCAAATCTAGAATGTCAGCTCCAAGGGAGCAAAGATGGGGAAGGATACCACTGGACCAAAAAACCCACTCACAAAAAAACGGTTTGGCTGTCATTTGCATGTTAACAATGATCATTCAAGTGATATCTAGGGCTTTCAACAGGACAAAACAATTTTTTAAAATTTTATTTTAATTGCAGTTCTTGTAGTTTTCTGTCTTCTACTTGGACAAAACAATTTTTATCTGGTACCATCTGTGAGTCACTAATAAATCAAAGCAATTTAATTGTACTTTATTGGTTGCAAAGTATAAATAATATTTACTACACTGTCTTTTTTACTTTTAATTATCCATTATAATGTGATCTGTATATCATTAAAAAATAAAGAGGAAAACATCAGATAAGTTAATTAGTAAACAAGTAAGTAAATAAACAAATCCTCCCAATGAATAGTAAGGGTCAATGTTCCAAAGAATCAGTAAGATTATACAATAAGTATCTCACACATACACACACACATATGATCTTAAAATCAATTCATTGACTTGCTACATATCTTTAATAGATGAAAGTGCAGTTCAGTTGAATGTAAATTTATTCAGTATTTTATATTTTGGATTCATGAGCCCTTGTCAATCAGTCACCATTTTATATGTAAATGAGAGCTTCTTTAGGTAACAAATAATCCCCATATGTCAGTGACCCACAACCACAACCATTTATGCCTTGCTCACATTTTATTTTCACTGATTTGATGTTACTCCCTTTGTCTTCTGAATCTGGGACCACAGCTGAAAGAGAAACCTTCTTTGGGTCATGCCACTCTCATGGAATATCAAAAAGAGTAAAAGCCAACCATGCAATGGCTCCTAATGCTTCTATTTAGATATGATGTTTATGTTCACTGAATAAAGCAAGTCACATGACTTGGTCCAACATCACAGGGCAGGAAAGCATGTTCAACTTTGTAAAATGTCACACTGTACTCCAAAGTAGTTATACCATTTTGCATTCACATCACCATTGAATGAGAGTTCCTGCTACTCCACAATATTGGGAGTATTTGATACCGTTGTTTTCTTTTACCTACTTAAATAAGTGTGTAGTCGTATCTCATTGTTATTTTTATTTGCATTTTCCCTTTTGTCATTTTCATAGTCAATCTATCACATTCTCATAGAAATTATAATAAAAGTAATTGTTGATGAATTCATAATTTGGACTCATTCTTTTTCTACAAGATCATTTTTCAATAAACTTTCAGAAAATTAGCTATTAATTATGTAGCTCTTGACTAAATTTTGGGGACATCTAAGGCCATAGAGGTTATATTTACATTATTTACTTTTATATCCTTAGCAACTGACATATATTAGGTACCTAATAACTACTCTTATGAATAAATGGATATACTTAAAGTCATCCCTATTCATCTGAGAATGAAAGAAGCTTTATTTTTTTTAATTTTTTAGAAAAAGAATCTTATGCTGGATTCTCAACTGAAAGGTATCCTTATTATTCCTTGTTCACTTCATGAATACTATCAGGCTTCCTTTCTTTAATTTTAGCTCTGTGATATTTTCAAAAAATATTTAAATAATCAAAATACCAATTAATATGCTAAAGATCCAGATGACATAGAAATGCTTGGGAACATTGCTCTGTCTCTTAAGGGTTTTTTTTTTTTTTTCCTCTCATTTCTATTCTCCCCTTTCCTGGACCTTGAAAACAATACTTGGAAAAATTGAGAAGTAAAAAAAATGTTTACTTAATTCCTACCTTCTTTTAACATGTTTTAACTGATACAACAACAATAATGTGTAGTAATGTGTATATTTATTTCTCAAAGTCTACATGAGAAATTAGTGACTCTGGGGAAGAAAATTGGGTGGTTAGAAATAGGGAAGAGAGAGCTTTAGTTTTGGGGTATAATATTTGGTATCTTTTCCTTTTTTTCTGTCCGCATTAAAAAAAATATCCTAGATGTATTACCATTCTTTTCTAGTTGTTCAAGCCTGAAAATGTGTTTCTGTGTAAAGTTCATTTTTATCATTCTTTCCACATGCACAACTGACTTAAGTGTTATATTGAAGTGAATCGTTAATTTGCTCAGTAAACTGCTACTAAACTTGATTAAGAAATCAGTTATTTTTTGACTTCCGGCCAAAATGGAGGTGTAGGCAGACACACTGTGCCTCCTCTCACAACCAAAATTAAGGACAACAAAGATTTAGAAACAATAAAATAATCAGAACTCAGAAAATCAAACTGTTTGGAAGTCCAACAACAATTCATCCAGACCGATGAGAGGGGCGGAGTCGCAGCAGGGAAAAGCGGAGGTGCGGACCAGGCACGCAGGCAGCAGTGGCTGACAGCCCCCAGGTGCACAGGTGGCGACTAGCAGAACCCGGGCATGGGGTGGCAACTGTGCAGAACCAGTGAGGCCGCACAAGGGAACTGGCTGACCGGGTAGTCCCACATTCACGCGTAGATAATCCAGGCAAAGGGGAAGCGGTGAAAGGGACTGGAGTCCGAGAGTGAACAGATCAAGTGCCATTGTCTCCTCTCAGACCCCACCCCCACATATAGCGTCACTACCCAGTGACTGGGCTGTCCTGCCCTGGGGGACACCTGAGGCTCCACCCCTCACTACGTAACAGCTGTGACTAGACCAAAAAAAAAAAAAAAGAAACACACACAAAAATAAAACCCAGAAATGAAAATGGCTCAAACCTGAGAACAAATCAAAGCCCGAGAGCCAATTTATCTAAGTGATGAAGAGATTGCCAACCTATCAGATGCATAATTCAAAACCCTGGTGATCAGGATGCTTACAGAATTGGTTGATTTTGCTCACAAATTAGATGAAAAAATGAAGGCTACAATAAGTGAAATGAAGAAAAATGCATGGGGAACCAACAGAGATGGGAGGAAAACTGGTACTCAAATCAATGGAGTGGACCAGAAGGAAGAAAGAAACAACCAAACAAAAAACAAGTAAGAAACAAGAATTCAAAACAATGAGGAGAGGCTTAGGAACCTCCAGGACATCTTTAAACGTCCCAACATCCAAATTGCAGGGGTACCAGAAGGGGAAGGAGAAGAGCAACAAGTGGAAAACTTATTTGAACAAATAATAAAGGAGAACTTCCCCAATCTGGCAAAGGAAATAGTCTTCCAGGAAGTCCAGGAAGCTCAGAGAGTCCCAAAGAAGTTGGACCCGAGGAGGAACACACCAAGGCACATCATAATTACATTAGCCAAGATTAAAATAAAGGAGAGAATTTTAGAAGCAGCAAGGGATAAGGGGACAGTCACCTACAAAGGAGTTCCAATCAGACTGTCAGCAGATTTCTCAAAAGAGACCTTACAGGCAAGAAGAGGCTGGAAAGAGGTATTCCAAGTCATGAAAACCAAAGACATACATCCAAGATTGCTCTATCCAGCAAAGCTGTCATTTAGAATGGAAGGGAAGACAAAGTGCTTCTCAGATAAGGTCAAGTTAAAGGAGTTCATCATCACCAAGCCCTTATTATATGAAATGTTAAAGGGACTTATCTAAGAAAAAGAAGATAAAAAATATGAACAGTAAAAAGACAGCGAACTCACAGGTATTAACAACAAGACCTAAAACAAAAGCCAACTAAGCAAACCACTACAACAGGAGCAGAAACACAGAAATGGAGATCACATGGAGGGTTAGCAATAGGGGAGTGTGAAGAGGAGAGAGGGGGACAAGGTACATAGAATACGTAGCATAGATGGTAGGCAGAAAATAGGGGGAGGGCAAGAATAGTGTGGGAAATGTAGAAGCTAAAGAACTTATGACACATGGGCATGAACTAAAGGTGGGAATGTGGGTGGGAGGGGGTGTGCAGGGTGGAGGGTAATGAAAGGGGGGAAATGGGACAACTATAATAGCATAATCAATAAAATATAATTTAAAAAATAAAAAAGAAATCAGTTATTTTTTAATAATCTATTTCAAAAAATGACCATTTAAACTATAGGTTTGAATCAGCTTTGCCTAATTTAACTGCATTATCTATAGAAGTAAAGGTACTTTTAAAAAAACAAACAAATAATATGGATACCAATAACAAAAGAGTTTGTTAAGATTGACTCTCAGGAAGGGGTACTATTTTGATTTGTTCTCTGTGCAAAAATCTGTTAATTTTAAAAAACAAAGTGTTTAGATTTCCACCATTATGGAATTCTGGGGAAACAGAAACACCAAGTCATGCCAGGACACTGGTCTTCATGAAGAATCCAGGACCAGGACCCCTTTCTTGCCTTCCCCTTACCAGCTCGAGATCAGAGGTCAAGACTCACTCCCCTGAGTGTCAGTTTCTCAATTTAAAAGTGAAAATAAAAATAACTCTTTTATTTATTTCTAAATGGGACAAAGTTAGACTCAAATATTGGCCAATGAGACAAGTACTATTTGCAGAGCTAAAATATTTTATACAATTTTTATTGTGGTAAAACAGTAGTAATGTGAGAGGAAAGGAGGATTTTCCATGCTTTAGTGATAACTGAGTGCATAAACAGTATGTTTAATATGATGGCTATTAATACAGACAACTCTGGGTAGCCCAAATCTATTAAAAAGTGGGTGAATATTTAATCAATATATTGTGGTTTAATAAAGCAAACTATGTCTTTTAGCCTATGGCTCAATGTATTAATACTTAACATAGTTCTGAGAACTGGCCTGCTGTCTTAGAAGAATGATGGTCAGTTTTTCCCAGACCTATCTGTCTAACACAAAATCTACCTTTTTGATCCAACCTAACAAAACAACATCAAACACTGGAAACTGTATTCCAAGACTCTGTTACTTAATTTGCTACTTAAGAAATCAGTCTTTTCTTTATGTGAAGCATTTCTACCCATTGGTTCCACAAAGACATTTTAAAAATATTTTATTGTTTATATTGTTACAGTTGTCCCACTTTCCCCCCTTTGCCTTCTCCACTCAGCCCACCCCCACGTGCATAATCAGTCCTCTCACTGTTGTCCATGTCCATGGGTCCTTCATATATGTTCATTGACTAATACCATCACCTTCTTTCAATCAGTCCACACCTCTCCCCTCCCCTCTTACAGCTATCTATCTGTTCCATGATTCTACACCTCTTGTTCTATTTTGTTCATTAGTTTATTTTTTTTCCATTAGATTCCTCTTATAAGTGAGATCATATGGTATTTGTTTTTCACCAACTGGCTTATTTCACTTGGTATAACAGTCCTCAGTTCCATCCATGCTGTTACAAAAGGTAGGACTTACTTCTTTCTTTCTGCTGCATAGTATCCCATTGTGTAAATGTACCACAATTTTTTTTTTATCTACTTATCTCTTGATGGGCACTTAGGCTAGTTCCAAATCTTGGCTATTGTAAATAGCACTGCTATGAACATCAGGGTGCATATATTCTTTTGAGTTAGTGTTTCAGGATTCTTCAGGTATATTCTCAGCAGTGGAATTGCTGGATCAAAAGGCAGTTCCATTTTTAATTATTTGAGGATATTCCATACTATTTTCCACAGTAGCTTTACCAGTCTGTATTCCCACCAATAAATAGTACACTAGGGCTGGCTCCCTTTTCTCCACACCCTCACCAGCACTTGTTATTAATGATAGTCATCCTGACAGGTGTGAGGTGATACTTCACTGTGGTTTTAATTTGCATCTCTCTGATGGCTAGTGATGTTGATCATTTTTTCATATGTCTCTGGACCATTTGTACATCCCCCTTGGAGAAGGGTCTATTCAGGCACTTTGCCCTTTTTTTAATTGAATTGTTTGTCTTCTTGGTGTTGAGTTGTATGGGTTCTTTATATGTGTTGGAGATGAAACCTTTGTCTGACATATCATTGGCAAATATGTTCTCTCATATTGTCAGCTCCCTTTTCATTTTGATGCCGTAGTTTCTTAGCTGTGCAGAAAAAGTCTAATTTGATAATGTCCCATTTGTTTAGTTTCCTCTATTTCCCTTGCCCTAGGAGATATATCTGCAAAAATATTGCTATGTGAGAGATCCAAAATTTTACCGTGTGTGTTTTCCTCTAGTATTTTTATGGTATGACATATTTAAGTATTTTAATCCATTTTGGGTTTATTCTGATGTATGGTATAAGCCAATGGTCTATTTTCATTTTTTTTGCATATATCAGTCCAGTTGTCCCAACATCATTTATTGAAGAGACTGTCTTTACTTCATTGTATGCTCTTGCCTTCTTTGTCAAATATTAACAACATAAAGACATGACTTTATTTCTGGGGTTTCTATTCTAGTCCATTGATCTATATGTGTGTTCTTATGCCAGTACCAGATTGTTTTCATTAGAGTGGACTTCTAATATGTTTGATATTAGGTATTGTGATTCCTCCAACTTTGTTCTTCTTTCTCAAGATTGCTGAGGTTATTTGGGGTTATTCTGGGATCCATATAAATTTTGGAATATTTGTTCTAGATCTGTAAAATATGCCATTCAAAACTTAATAAGGATTGCATTGAATCTATAGATTAGTTTGATAGATTCTATAGAATCTTAGGTAGAATCTATAGATTAGATTATATGTAGTATGGACATTTTAATGATGTTAATTTTTTAATGATGTTACTTTACAGTTTGTGAACATTGTAAATGCTTACACTTATCTGTCTTCCTCAATTTCTTTCTTCAGTGTTCTATAGTTTTCCAAGTACAGGTCTTTTACCTTCTTGGTTAAATTTATTCCTAGGTATTTTTTTGTTGTTGTTGCAATAGTAAATAGAATTTTTTTCTGGTAGTTCATTATTGGTGTATAAAAATGCCATCAATATCTGAATATTGACTTTGTATACCACTACTTTGCTGAATTCATTTATTAGGTCTAGTAGTTTTTTGGTGGAGCCTATATGGTTTTACATGCATAATATCATGTTGTCTGCTAATAATGACATCTGTCTCTCCTTTTTTCAGTTTGGATGCCTTTTATTTTTTTCTTCTTGTCTGATGCTGTGGCTAGGACTTCTATTACTAACTTGAATAAGAGTGGTGATAACCAATAGCCCTGTCTTCTTCCTGACTGTAAGGGAAATGCTTTTATTTATTTTTTTGCCCATTGAGTATGATGTTGACAGTTGGTTTTTTGTATATGGCCTTTATTATGTTGAGGTATGCTCCCTCTATTCCCACTTTGCTGAGTGTTTTTATCATAAATGGGTGCTGGATTTTTTCAGATGCTTTTTCTGCATCTATTGGTTTGATTGTGTGATTTTTGTCTTTCATTTTGTTTATATGATATATCACTTTTGTTGATTTGGGGATATTGTGTCATCTTTCCATCCCTGGAATAAAACCCACTTGATCCTGCTGTATGATCTTTTTGATGTATTGTTAGAATTGGTTTGCTATATATTTTGTTGAGGATTTTAGCATCCATGTTCATCAGAGTTATTGGCCTATAATGGTTTTCTTTGTTGTGTCTTCACCTGATTTCAGAATTAGGATAATACTGGCCTGCTAAAAAAAAGTTTAGAAGTCTTCCCTCTTCTTGAAGTTTTCTGAAAGAGTTTGAGAAGGATAGGTGTTAGTTTTTCTTTAAACGATTGGTAAAATTTTCCTGTGAAGCCATCTGGTCCAGGGTTTTTGTGTGCCAGGAATTTTTTCATTACTTCTTATATTTCACTAGCTGTTATCAGTCTATTCAGGTTTTCTGCTTCTTCCTGATTCAGTTTTAGAAGATTGTATATTTGTAGAAATTTACCCATTTTGCCATGGTTGTCCAATTTCTTGGTATGTAGTTGTTCAGAGTAATTTCTTACAAATCCTTTGTACCTCTGTGGTATTCATTGTTACTTTCCCCCTTTCATTTCTGATTTTATTTATTTGGTTCCTCTCTCTATTTCTCTTGATTAGTCTGGTTAAGTTTGTTGACTTTGTTTATCTTTTCAAAGAACCAGCTCCTGAATTCATTAATTTTTTTGATTTTTTTTGTTTTTTTTTCAGTCTCTATGTCATTTATTTTTGCTCTGATCTTGATTATTTCCTTCCTTCTACTCTTTCTGGGCTTTTTGTTGTTGTTGTTGTTTTCTAGTTCTTTTAGGTGTAGTTTTAGGTTATTTATTTGGGATTTTTCTATCTTCTTTAGGTAGGCCTATAATGATGTGATCTTCCTTCCTATTCTTTTGCTGTGTGCCACAGGTTTTGGGTTGTTGTGTGTTCATTTTCATTTGTTTCCAGGTAATTTTTTTATCTATTCCTTGATCTCATTATTAACCCATTCATTATATAATAAGATATTGTTTAGCCTTCATGCATTTTGGGTTTTTTTTCTTGGGGTTGATTGCTAGGGCCATAGTGATCTGAGAACATGCTTGATATGATTTCAATTTTCTAGAATTTGTTAAGGCTTATTTTGTGTCTTACCATGTGATCTATCTTTGAGAATGATCATGTGCATTTGAGAAGAATATATATTTTGCTTCTTTGGGGTGAAATGACCTGTAGATAGCAATTAAATCCATTTGGTCTAGTGTGTCATTTAATGCCACTATATTCTTATTGATTTTTTTGTCTGGAAGATCTGTCCATTGTTGACAGTGGGGTGTTCAAATCCCCTACTATGACTACATTGTATCAATCTCTTTCTTAAAGTTTTCCAAGATTTTCTTTATATATGTAGTGGCTCCTATATCGGGTGCATATATGTTTACAAGGGTTATATCCTCTGTTGGACTGAACCCTTAAGTATTATTTAATGTCCTTCCTTGTCTTTTATTATGGGCTTTTTTTTGAAGTCTATTTTTGCCAGACAGAGTATTGTTACCCCAGCTTTTTTTTCCATCTCCATTTTCATGGACTATTTTTTTTCCCATACCTTCACTTTCAGCCTGTGTAAATCTTTTGTTCTGACATGGGTGTCTTTCAGACAGCATACAGGCAGGTCATATTTTTTATCCATTCAGTTAGAGCATTTAATCAATTTACATTTAAGGTTATCAATAGGTACTTATTTACTGCCATTTTTTCCCTTTGTACCTGTGTTCCTCTCTCTCTGTATTTCTTTCTCTTCTTAAAGCAGTCACTTTAGTATTTCTTGCAATGTTGTTTTGTACTTTTTCAGCCTTTTTGAGGGGGTGGAGGGGAATTCTTTATTTTTCCTTCCATTTTTAAATGACAGCATTGCTCTATAGAATAGTCTTGGTTTCAGGACCTTGCTTTTCATTACTTGGAAGATTTCATGCCAATCCATCCTGGTCCATATTATTTCTGTTGAGAAATCAGCCTACAGCTTTATTGAAGCTCTTTTGTAGGTAATTGTTTCTCTCTTGCTGCTTTTAAGATCATCTCTTTGTCTTTAAACTTTGCCATTTTAACTGTGTTGTGTCTTGGTGTAGGCCTCTTTGTTTTCTTCCTGATTGGGACTCTCTGTATTTCCTGAACTTGCATAACTTTTCCTTCAACAAGTTAGGGAAGTTTTCTGTCATTATTTCTTCAAACAGGTTTTCATCCCTTGCTCCCTTTCTTCTCATTTTGATATCCTTATGATTTCAATATTATTATGTTTCATGTTGTCCCAAAGCTCCCTTAAACTATCTTCATTCTTTTTAAATTTTTATTCATTTAGTTGCTCTGACTGGGGTTTCTTTCTGCTTTGTCTTCAAAATCACAGATTCAATCCTCTGCTTCATCTAGCCGCCTTTTAATTCCTTCTAGTGTATTCTTTCCTAATTTCAGATATTGATTCTTCATTTCCATCTGGTTCTTATTTGTAGTTCCTATGTCATTTTCAATGCTGATGTAGTTTTCACTAAGTCCCTTGTGGTTCTCACTAAGTTCCTTGAGCATCCTTGTAACCATTAGTTGAACTTGGGATCTGATAATTTGCTTGCCTCAATTTCATTTAGCTCTTTTTCTGCAGATTCCTCCTTTTCTTTAATTTGGAGGTTGTTTCTTTGTCTCCCCATTTTAGCTGTCTCTTTTTGTTTGTTTTTATGTTTAGGTAGATTTGCTTTGACTCCCTGTCTTCTGGGGTAGCCTTCTGTGGTAGAAGTCCTGTTACCCAGTGGTGTCAACTCTGGTCTCCTGATCTGGATGCTCTAGTAATGCTTTTTGTGTGGGTTATGTGAGTTTTTCTGTTGTATTTAGGTCGTGGTTGTTGGCTTTTTTGTTGGTGAGGTCTCCTGTCCTGCTGGCTGACTGAGAGGCTTGACCTTCACCATATCATGTATGCTGTTGTACAGATGCTGGCAGAACAAATCAAAACAACACAAAAACTGAAACCAAAACAAGCAACCCCCCAACCACATCAGTAATTTTAATGACCAAAAAGCACAAAATAATAAAAGTGGAAAGTAAATAGAATATTAAGGAAAGGGGGAATAAAAGAAAAAGAATAAGAGAAGAACAAAGGACAAAATGATTATGGGAGGAGTAAAGGGGTTAGAATTAATACTAATAATAAATTGAAGGAGGAAAACAGGAAAAAGGGACAAAGAAAGGAAAGAATAGCAAAACAAGAAAAGAAAAGAAGGGAACAATGGGGGGTAATCAATGGTAAGAGTAAAATGAGATATAACAGAAAAATAGAACAATAAAAATAGAAGAAAAGGAAAAAAACTAATGAAAAGGCCATGAAAAAGAAAAAAATAATGAAAAAGAACAAAGTAGAATTCATCTTAACAGAGTTTATTGCTTGCCTCCTGGGTTCTTCCTATGGATACAACTCTACTATTTTCTGGGGTTGGTGTACACCAGTGTCACGTGCTGTCCACATCTTGCCCTTGGCAGCCTGTTTGGAGCTACTGGTGATTCATAGTTTGTGGCTGATTCCTCAGAACTTGACTCTGCCCAGATGGGCCAAGCTGCTCTGTAGAGCTGGGTTTTAACAGCACTGGGTCCAGAGGTATACCAGCAAATGACCCAAATTGCTGCCAGACCCATCTCTGTCTGCCTCTGCCTGCCCGCTTGGCTGTCAGCCTTGGACAGGTCATAGACCTGCTGGTAGGGCTTCTGGTGGGATTGGGGGGATAGGTCTCCTGGATCTCCTATGGCAGGTGCCTTCCAGACTTCAGGGAAGATGGTGGATATAATCCCCTGCTCCCAAGTCAGGGGCCTGAGTCTCTTCCAGATTTTTTTCCTGTTCTCACCAGGGTGGGATCCCTAGTAGGCTATTGGGTGGGGCCTCCAGAGTCCATGTTTGGGGTCTGCTGGAAGGTGGGATGCTGTTTTATGGCTCTCCTGTGAAGTGGATGTGCCAGTCTGTTTTCTGGCATATATATGGTATGGCTGTGCCCAGCAGACAATTTCTGACCTGCCCTGAGTCTGTATATGCTCAGCAGGGATTAAGATGCAGAATGGGAAAAAAGAAAGAATAAAAGGAAAAAACCTACACAAAACAAAACAAAAAACCTGAACACACTACATAAAAGAAAAACAAAAGATACAGGGTGGAGGGAGCAGGATTGCAGAGGGTGGGTGGAGCAAGCAATATCCCACGTGGTAAGGTAATTGCTTTCCCCTGGGAGGGGCTTGCTCTTCTCAAGCGAGATGCTGTGACAGGATCCAGGTATATCCAAGCACAGAAAGCCCAACAGCTACTCTCCCACGTTGGTCCCCAGTGCCTCCCACACTAGACTCTCCTCGCGAGACTGCAGTCTGTGCCACTGTCCCTTTGTTGGGGCCAAGGTGAGTGGTTGTGAACACAAAACCTGAGCTTTAGCCCCGTTAAGAATTAAGAAGGAAAGAAATAGTGGCTTTGTCTCCAGTGGGTCTCGACTTTCCTAAGCAGAGATAAACCCTATGGACTTACACTGCTGGGTGCTATGTTGTCTGCCAGTTCTGGCTCTGATGATCTGTATTTGGGAACCTAGTTTGCGTTCCTTGCTTCTCTCCCTAAAAGGGGAAGCTACAACAGCTTTGCCACCACTTTGGCTCACTGCCTTTGTGAACGGGCCAGCCCCTTTAATGACCTCACCCTTCCTACCAATCTGGTCATGGTATTCTTTTTTTTTTTTTTTTCTGTCCTCCGTTACAAACCTCTTTTTTGAGTAGTCTTTGGTTTATTTCATGTGTTTAGTCCTCCCTTTAGTTTTATTTCCAATTTGGTCCTTGGAGTAGGTTTATGGTATATCCTTCTACTTCATCGCCATCTTTTTTCCCAATGAATATTTTGTTTGTAAACACTGATTTATTTCATGTCGAAGAAATCAGTCCACAAAACTCTAGAGGACATTCGTACTATTTTTTTCTTTTTAATTTTAGAAAAAAAAATTCACTGCAGTCTGAAAAAATTCATTAATGCAGTCTGTTGTTTTATTATGCCGGATTATTCAGGCCCCGTTCTTGTAAGAGAATTATACATTCCTTGTTGTTGCCATGTGCATTGCAGTGATTTTCATGGAATGACTTCCCGAGCTCAGTGACATCATTCTGCCTATGACTTGCATTCATCAGTAGAATGTGAACAAAGTAACATATGCCATGTCTGAAGTTTAAAGAGTTGTATTTAATTCAACCATCTCCATTTTGCTTCTGCTATGAGAAAGGTATATCCCAAAGAAAAGCTTCTGCTTCTCTTTGAATTCTGGGATGGAGAATGTATATGGAGCAGAGTCACTGGCATCATGCGGCCCATGCCACAGACCAAATATAAGGCAAACAAGAAATAAATCTTTGTAAACTTTTGTATGTTGCTAGTTTTCAGAAGCTATTAATCATTCCAGTATAATGTAGTAAATACCAGCTCACACCTTTAGCAATTATTCTGAACATAGTGAGAAAGAAATTATCTCAGGAAGTTAATGATAGCCAATACCTTCTCAAGCCAGATTTCTTCTCCTTTTGTTGCAAACATACAAGATATTTCTACTTAGTGGAACTTACTCCTTCAAAAAATAATATTTATTACGCATAAACTGATAACTTTATATATATACCTAGTCTGTATCATATAACATATCAGATCATTATAAATATTTTCCAAGTCTTCAAAATAATAGTCTAATAAGAAATTACTTTGGAGCTGTATGTTACAGAGAAGGAAATTAGGGCTCAGAGGTTGATGTAATTACACAGGCCACAAAGACATATTCAGGATTTTGACTCAGGCCAACAACGCCCATTCAGGCATTTTTTTTTTTTTAATGATCATGCCTCTGCTGCTTGATCATTTTTCAAATTATATGATACTTTTAAAAAAAGCAGACAAAATAGGATAGAAACTTGTGTGACTCAAAAGAGAAGACGTAGTTACTCAACCAAAGCTCGCGCATGCCTTTCCTAGAGCTCCACTAAGGGATAAATTGATCTTTAACAGCTTTTCTCAATGATAGCATCTTGGTGATATATTGCCTTTTTGCCATTTACCTTAGACAGTGCAGCATTTCTATGTTCCAGTGTTACCATGCAGATTTCAAGGACATTATTTGGACAACTAAGACCAAAATTTTAACACGATGGAATTTCCTTGTACTAGCATTTGCATTCCTTTTACTTCTCAATAGAAAAAGTGATTCATGGTTTTTTTTTGGTAGAAAAATTAAAAAATATGGAAAACTTTTAAAAATAAAATGAAAACCATGTCATGATACATTTCTATGAGTGTCTAAGTTGTATTTCTGCTAAAAATTTTCATACACTTAAAAAATTACAGCACAGGATTAGTTTAAATTTTTTAATTGATAGATTCATTCATTAGGTCACTTATTCAATTTTTACATAGTTTCTATGTGGTAGACTGAGCCTTTGGATAGAGTGCATTCAATAGACAAGTATGTATCCTCACATTTCTTTCATTCCATGGAAGACAAATAATTAACTGGTTGAAAAAAAGGTAATCAAAACTGTTAAATACTGGGTTACAAAGGAAACTATCAAGGCAAAAAAAAGATGGAGATAGCTACTTTGGATAAAGTGAACAGTTGGGGAACCAATAATTATATTGAAGCTTAAAAGATTAGAATGAATCAACTATGCAACAAAAGAAACAGACCACCATAGTCAGAAAGAGTGAGGAAAAGGTGTGGAGCCAGGAAAGGGTGAAGTATGCAGCAGGAACACAAAGGCCAGATGGGCTCAAGTATAATGAACAACGATGAGAATGGAGAGAGAATGGAGAGAGTTGGTGAAGAAATGGAGGTAAAGGTAGAGTCTATCTCAAGTAGAACCTTGAAGAAGTAAATTAGGAGCTTGGATTGTTTTTCAGGGCAAAAGAAAGCCATCGGTATGATTTTATGAGGAATGCTTTAGCAAGCTCACTTCAGATGCTGTATACAAAATGCACTGAAAGAGGGTAGGAATGGAAACTTCTACTTTACCTAGTCACATTGTCAATGTGATCACACAGTCTATGCATATCTCTGAAGCAATGACAGTAACTCATTTTGCAAAGACTTAGCTCGTAGAAAAGGCAGAAAGAGGGGACTTTAACTAGGAAGTTATTACAGCAATCCAGTTAGACCAGATGGAGAGAATTAAGCATATTTTAGGTGTGTTTTGGAAGTGTAATGCATAGAATTTAGTGATGGATTGGATGTGGAGTATGATAAAAAAGCACTCAGAATGATTAGCAATCCTCTAGCTGCTGCAGCTATGTGGAAGATGTGAAAGTATTTTTCCCAAGGCAGGGTAGACCAGGCAAAAAAAAAGCAATGGGAGAAGAAAATTGCAACTTCCATTTTGGACACTGAAGATGTTTGAGGGATGAACAAATAAAGGTATCATAATCAATTGTGGGGTCCCAAAGGTTAGTATTGGCTTGAGACATAAATTTCAAGAACTGGTCATTTAAACCAGGAACTAACAGATGATTACACATGGGCCTAGTTTAGCCACTGGTCTGTTTTTGTACAGCCCCACAAGCTGTAAATGCTTCCTTATGCTTAAATTGTTGGGAAAATTTTAAAACAAGATGAATATTTTATGATACATAAAAAATATAGAAAACTCAAATTTTAGTGTCCATAAATAAAGCTTTATTGGAACCCAGCCACATTTACTTGTTATCTATGACTACTTTCATACTAGAATGGCAGACTTGAGTAATTATGATAGAGACCGTATGGCCTGCAAAGCGAAAAACATTTACTATCTGGTTATTTACAGAAAACATTTGCCTACCACTAATTTAGATGATATTAAATTTATGGGATTGGGTGGCAGAAATTCTAGGAAGTTTTGCCTTGCCTTTTCATCCAGTTACACAGATGTGTCAGAAGAATGTGGGAACCTGGAGAGAGGACCATCCATTCACTTGCCTCCTGTGAGTTCCACTTGCAGACTCTCTAAGGCAGGAATAACATCAGAAGAGAATGATGAATTAGAAGAGCCAGACAGGGGTCCTGCATTGCAAGCTCCAAATTAACTGTACAGTGAACAGATTTGTAAAGAAAAAACAACACACTTGGGAAAAGGGCCTTCTGTTTATTTTTTCTCTTATTAATTTACCACAACCACTACCAAGTGTCCCAGTTTCTGTCTGGGGAGAGAGGCTGGCAGGGCCAGTAATCAAAGAGTAGCTGAAAACCCCCAAGAAATTATGGAACTCTCATAAAAGAATCAAAGGACAATGTTTTTCAAACCACTTGAAAAACTGAAGAGTCCATTCTGGTCATGTTATTGTGCTTTTCGTGATGTGCTAACAACTGTAATAAAGGACATCAGCAGCTGTGGAGTGGGTAGAATATTTTCAATAACATTCCAGGCTCCTAAATGACAGGATTCATAGATCTTTTAGGAAAGCCCATGCTTTAACATGAAAATAATTCCCATGATGTATCTTAACTAAAATCCCAGGCAGGTAATTCTTTAGTAGAATTTCAAACAAATGAATGTTTACATTAGAGTAACGGAGTATAAAACATATTGCTTATTGAATACACTTACACTTATCCTCTATGTGATCTACACACATTTTCACTATTAATTATGTAGTTTCTGTACATATCAGAAACAATGACAATAAGTCTTTCTGGCAAGGTTTTGCTAATTGAAGAGAGAAAAGTGGAGGTTTTAGTTATTTACCTCAGATTGCAACTTGAGAGCAAGTGGCAAGGAAAACACTACACCTTTAAAAATATATAATTATTTCAATTTATCCACCAGGAATTTGAGTGTAGGTGGTATTTTATTAGTATTTTGAAATATTGACTGTGACACAAGGAAGGCTAGAAGATGTCACATCCATTTATGTTTTTTTCTAGAATTCTTCCTGCTTTTAATTGTGGTGACCCAACCTCATTCTATCAGTCATGCCTGCTTACAATGACTTGTCAGCTTTTCCATTTGCTGGTTACTTGTTAAGTGTATCCATCTATTTACTTACTTCCAATATGGCCAAAAATTACAGTGAAGAAAAAACATTATCCAAGCCATTATACATTAAACTATTACTATGAAAAACTTGGCATTTATGTATAAATAGTTCCAGGTGTAGAGCTATATATTAAATGCATATATTTAAGTTTATGGAATCTCCCTTCCAGAAAATTTTGTCATTAAATAAGCTCATAAAATTGTTTTGTCATATATGACAATGTAATAATCTACTTGTGAGTATATGCACACATGCATACACACACAGATACACACACATTAGTCATTCTGTAAATTTATTAAGGCCATGGATACTCAATAATTGTTGGAAGAAAGAAATACATACATGCTCACACATATATGGTAGCTTTGACATGCATCAATTTGACCTTAAAATAGTCATGACCATGTCTTATTTTACTTATTTATTTTTTCTCTTTTTTTATTGTTGTCCAAGTACAGTTGTCTGCATTTTCTCCCACAATTTTTCCCTATGTTTTGTTTTATTTAGAAGGCACAGTATTGTTAATAGAACACCATTAATACTCTAAACACTCAATAAATTGTGACTGAATGAAGAATAAAGTCAATGGTGCCATTTTTCAATCCATAAGGGCATGACACAATGTTCAATAAATACCAGGTTGTTTTTAGATGAAAATAATAGCATTTCAAAGTTTGCAAGATGCTCTTATATCTAGTTTTTCATTTAATCCTCATTATAGACACACAAACTATTCTCATTCATGATTTAAGTTGAGAAAATTAAGCACAGAGAAGTTAAATGACTTGCTTTGGGTCATCAAAAAACAAGTCATCACATTGGGAATCATACAAAACCTTGATTTCTTTGCAACATTAATTTTCTGTGTAGTGTTGATAAGTCAAAACTTGTCTGTCTGGCATTTGCAAGTGGGTGTGCTGGGATACACTCTTGAGTGTTGAACTTCAGGTACTTAATGGACAATTTGAATTGTCACCATTTTAGATCAGCACTTATCTACAAAACCACCTCCTTTAATCTTTGTAAGCATAATGGCTGAGTATTTTCCTTGTGAAAATTCACTAAAGTGAGAAACATCCCAGATAGTGTGTTTGATATGACATCATGCTTAGATTCTTGGTTTTGTTACCTGCTTTGGTCTTTTTTGATAGCAAATTTAAAGAACTTCTCAAGTCACAAAATATTTCAAGTCAGACCTTTAACCTTCCCATCTTGTATAGAGTTGGTTTGAAAGTCCAGCTTATTCAATTGAAAATTTCAATAATTGTATTGATACTTTCATGCTATCAGTCACTTATCATCCTTTCTTCTTTTACTTATTTATATTTCCCATTAGTTCCTTTAAAAATATCTTAAGAGAGGATTTGTTTTTCTCACTTGGATTTTGTTACTGAGTTTCAGTGTCAGTTCTGTAAGGATTTAGACTAAAAGGCATACACATTCAAAAATATAATAATCCATACTCCCAAAGCTGCAATTAACAAAAAAACACTTTGAAGAGGAAAAAGGTAGAGAAGATCTTGGTTAAGTGAAGGATGCATGTTTTGAGGGGTTTGGAACTCAGCCGTAAGTGCACTTTCTATCTCTTTATTTTGACCCAAACCAAATCACCTAGCCTAGATTGACAGTTTCTTTACTGTAGATTATGGGCATGATGATGAGTGGCTTTGAGGGTCCTGAGAGGATGGATATGAGCATAATTTAAACTCCAGAGCATTTCATAATTGTCAGGTACCATTATTCACCCCAACATAAAAATAGGTAATTAAATGTCATCAAAGAGAAAGGCAAATGTCCAGGGCTCACCTCTGCTCCACTGTTGCTGGGGAAAGAGGCTCTTTGTTCCTTTCAGAGCTCTCAGGCACATCTCCAATCACATCTTAAAAGCCTTCCTGGTTATGTAGCTTAGGTGCATCCAGTAGCACAGCCATGTTCCAATCTTCCTGGCAGATGTCATAATTTATTGTCACTCTCATGCAAGAATGCAGTACAAGAGGCCCCCGCTCTGGCTCTGTGATCCATTGCCTGACAAGTCCTGGGTGTCAACCTTAGGCAGGCCCAGTGGAGGTGGAACACTATTTACCTGATAGTGCCTGTGATAAAGTGGGCAATTAGATGCACTAGGAAAATCCTAGCTGGAATCTGGATGGCATTAAGAAACATTACAGCCAAGTCAGGCTTCATAAAAACTAATGGGGAAAGATTAAGTCTTTCAACATCTACCTTGGTATTCAAGGAAGTCAGGAACACAGGACTCTATAGCTTTATTTCTTTTTGGGTCTATTCCACCTTCTCATTCTATTTTCTGAGATGGGAGTTAAGGGGGAGAGAGAGTTAAGGTTTTAAGTTTTTGACCTCAGAACCACGTTATTTATTTAGTCTTCAGTCCTCTTCCTCTCTTCCTCTTTCTCTTTCTCTCCCTCTGTCTCTCACACACACATGCACAATCAGTGCTAGGATTTAATTTGGCACATTAGCTTACATTTTGTCTCTTACTGGAGTTATTGGAGTTTGGTGCCAGCCCAAGAGCATGATTTGTTTGATATTTGACAAACCCCTCTTCATTTCCTCCTAACTGGATAGCTTCAGCTTGTCAATGATTAATGAGTCTGGAAGGTGAGCAACAGTTATCTTAAGGGCCCTCAAAAGTTTGCTTCAAGAGGCTAGCCAAAATCTCCCACTGCATTAACTATAGTTAGATTTCCTGTTGATAACAGCGAAAGGTAAATAACCACTTGCACACTGCCTCCCCACCCCACACCAAGCTGCCATAAGCAAAGCTTTGTTTATCAGCCAGCAACGTGCATGTTCTCTGTCACCTGTGCATTTGCCATTTCCCTTAAGGCTGATAAACATTCTACCTGTGAAAAGTAGGAAGTGCATTGTGAGTCTGGCCCAGCACTTGGCCTCATTTGGACATGGAAGCTTTCTGAAATTGAAAAGTTGGGACTGATCTGGAAAATGTGCTTACAGACAGTGGAACAGGAAAACAGTTTCCTCCCCAAGGCTAGTTCCTCCTCTTCTGTTGAGTGGAAAAGGTGGGAGGAAGGAACAGGGTGTTCTCTGTGTGATTGGAATTCCCCTCTAAGTCATAGAGGATGAGCAAGACTTTGGTTTTCATTTTTTAGATTTTATTTTGTATCTAGAATAATACACTTGCAGAAAGGAGGCAGGAGTGCCCACATGAGGTTGTTTCCTCCCTAAATAATGATGAGTTCTATGCCAAACTGAGGGCTACCAAGGGATGCTGGAGGCTGGATGGTGGGTACTTTTGGGGTTTTTGGCCTGATTATAAGGAGGCCATAAGGTGTGCCCTAATGTCAGTCACTTCACTGGGGACAAAAATGATTGGGTCTGCTCCCCAAGTTCTGAGAGGATGTCTGGGATTTTGGGAAAATACAATTACAGTCTCTTTAATGAACCAATAGGCTTGTTTGAACTGTTGAGGTTAGGGAGGGAGAAGCCACATAGGAAAGCAAACACTGTTAGACCCCAGCAGAGTTCTGGAGACTGAGGTAGGGAGATGATGGAGGACTCTTCACCCATGTATATATCCATCTCTCCTGTCATCCTGTGATGGTGCCAAAGTCATCCAAGTTACATTTTCCTTATGATTCCATTTCACTAGCTTAAAGCCCACCTCACTTATTATCTTTGAAGGGTACATTGGTATGACCTCTCTGCAATACAATGTCAAAGGAAGTGACTGACTATATGTATATGCACAAAATGACACATGGATAGTTGCATATAAGCTTGTGGAAACAGTTTCCAAAAATCCAGGTCCCATGAAGCGCATTCTCACCTTCTATAAGAAGCACTAATGAGAGTCAGAGATTCTCCTTTTATGTACCACAAGACCTCCAGAATTGTTATGATAGATTACAGTTATGACCTAATTCTCTACACCTCCCTCTGTCTACGCTGTCTAAATTTTTATCCACCAAGAGGTTTGGTCTATTTCCCATTCCTTAAATCTGTTCCTACGACTTGCCTGGGTCAATAGTGGAGGCTATGTTGTGTTGTTCCTATCTAAACTCTGAGACATCTTATATGTTTCCTCTTGCTCAATCAATGCTCCTCTGTCACAGCCATGCCATACCTTCAATAGCCTGATGAAAGTTGCTGAGACTTGAAGGATAGAGCCATGTCATCCCAGTTAAGCCTACCTGAGGCCATCCTAAATTAGCCAACAGCTAACTGACCTTCAGAAGTGTGAAGGGGCTCATCTCAACCTAGCCTCAATAAATCATTGTTTTGAGGCTGTTTCAGGCTGTTTTGTTATGCAGTATTATTGCAGCAATAAATAGCGGATACAGTTGCCTTCTGTTAAATGTTCTGTTTCCAGGTCTCAGTTCTCTGGTTTCCCATTCAGGTCCTTGCTGGTGAGCCAGTCTGATGGCTTCTTTTACCTCAAATTTTTTATTCCCCCTTCTTACTTTACCTTCATTCTCTCTGTTTCCCTACCCACTTGTTATCAAAACTCTTTATTTTGTTTTTCTACAGTATTATAAGTCAACACCAGACAACCTTAGTATTGGTAAGGAAATCTCAGTTCTTCATGAGCACCTTCTCCATTTTGGGTTCTTTCTGACATTTGAGAGGGAAGAAAAAAAAAGAACAAACAAAAATAAATACTCCATAACACAACTGGTGGCACATGGTGCTATGGAGAAAAATCAAGCTGCATAAGGCAATTATTGAATATTGAGCAGAAGAAAGCAAGTGGGGGAGGAGCAGTGCTGCTTCATAAGGGTCATTGGACAAGGTTTCCTTGAGGAGGAGGCATTTGGACAAATATTGGGTAGATATAATTTCTCTAGCCCATACTAAAGTGGGAAGAGGGACATAGAGCATCTCCTACTTTAAGGTCTGATGTAGAGATTCATGAAGTACACCATGGCTGAACCCCCAAAAGTGCTATTCATCCATGGTCACTGTGGAAAGGAGTCAGAATTTCATGGCCAGCAACACTTCACAAATTCAGTCCTCCTAGTATCAGACCTATAACAAGCATCTGTTGGACCTACAGTCTAGAGAGTTAGATTCTCATATCTGTTTTGCCATAGGAAATCACATGATCTTGGCAAAGTCATTTATTTTCTCTGGGCTGGATTTTTTCTTTGTATAACGGAGCACTGAATTGGATGCACTATAAGGAAACTGCAACCAGATCTGATATTCTAGGGTTTTATGAGATTGTGTGCTGCACTGAGCTATTCAGGAGGAAGAAAAGCAGAACTAACAATAATATTGCTTTCCCCACAGTTCACTGTGAACCCAGCTACTTCTATCTGGCTGGAACCTCTATTACTTTTTCTAGTTGGGGTATGGAAAATAAAGCTATACAGTTTTGTTTCCTAAGTCACTTATAATATTCTTGAGTTTTTCATAAAGATGAAAGAGAGAGAATGGATAAAACAAAGTGATAGAAAACAATGCATGCCATAGGAACCTGAGCAATACCTTTCTCTCCCCCACCAAGTTTTAATACCTTCTGTCTAAATGCAGGAGCTAGTCTGCTGTGTTATGAGCCATCCTAAATCTATTGGGCGTAACCCTTTGCACACCACCAGGTCTCAACCTCAAAGAATGGTATGAAACTTGGGCATCAAAGTGTCCTCATTTGGGCTTTGGAATGTTCCTGAATGACTGGGGCACAACTGGTGGCAAATTTGGATGACAGAGCACTAACAGTGATCTTCTATTAATTTTATGCCCAACCAGGCCTCACTGAAATGTGCTGGTATTAAAAAAAAATCATGGAAACCTTAGCTTCTGTACATGCAACAGAATGGTACTCTGATGTTTCTAAAGAGAGGCAAAATCGCTTCTTTACCTTCTGAAAGTGGCATGTCTTGATATGGATGATTACTATGCAGATGACAAGAACATCTGAAGCTGTATAAGATTCATATACATGTGAACAGAGGGGAAGGGTGGCTGGCAAGGAGAAATGCAGCCAGGAATGGGAAAGAGTGCCTAAGCCAGAAAGAGGCCAGCTTCTAGAGGAAGTGCTGGTAGCCAAAGCCAGCCTGCTTGGGTCTGGCACAGCAAACTGTCTCAATTGCTGACGTCAGTGCTGTCAAGGTTAGAATATGCTGAAGAGCGGGAATTGCACTGAAAAACGTCATGTGTGAGACAGGGAGGGAAAGGAAGTAGGACTTTAGCAGTCAGGGAGGGGCATTGGATCTTCCTGCAGAGCTATTTTCACAGCATGGTGAGGACAAAGGGAATGAGGAGATATAATTTTCCAAAGAAAAATTGTTAAAGCAGACAAAATGTCACTATCACGTACACACAGAAACACACACACAACACACATATAGAATAGAATATTGACCACAAAGAATAAACGATTCTGTTTTCATCTTATTAGCAAAGAGGGCTGGTTTTCTCCAGCTCTTGACTCTTCACAGTCTTTTTAGTGTTTTTTAATTGTTATCCTGAAAATATTTGTAAGCTGTTCACTTAATCACTTTTGAATATTTTACACAGTGAAGTAGTTACAAATGGGAGCTCTGAAGCCATGGATTTCTGAGACACAACCTCAGATTCCACCACTTTCTACCTTTGGTCTTGGTTTTTTAAATAAGACAAAAGAGATAATAAATACAATAAAATAGAGATATTGATTAAATAAGGGGTAATAGGTAGATCATCTTTCAGAATATATAACAAAAACACAATTTATTGAAAATAAATTTTAAGGGCATAAAGAGAATCTACATGTTCTTTGATTTAGGCAACACTTCAGATGTCACTTAAAGTCTTTTGTTTATTACAAAAATTGATTTTGCAGTCTCTCTGACAGCTTACCAGTCAGTGAGTGATTATTTCATGTGCCACATATTTCATTCACTTATGAGACAATCTATTCCATTGCTAAGCAGTTGTAAAAAGAAAAAAAGGGCAAAAAGCTACCTGGAAAAATACTATGGCAAAAAAGGATTAATACTGTTAACTTATAAAGAGTTTAATAGTAATACTTCTATTTATACTAATAGTAGGTTAAGTTAATCATGTATTTCTTTTAGTTCAAAACAACAAAAATCATAGATAAAATATTTTTAAAGGCTTCTTATAAAGTTTTAAAGAATTGATACAATAATAAAATTAACCAGGTGAAAATTGTAGGGACAGATGCAAACCAAGAGACAAGCAAAAAACAGTTTTATTTTGTCCTGTAGGTGATTGCAAAAACTGAAAAATGTGAACCTTGGATTTAAGAACTTTAGCCTTGCAAGAAAGGAGAGGGAAAAATCAAACCCAGAGCCTTCTTAGGCTGTGGAATCAACTTTAGTTAAGAACCGAAGGAGTGCAGCATTAGAAAAGAGTAAAGCAAAAATAAAGTGACCTATGCATAAATTTGCCAACAAATTTGCAATTCTTGTTTGCCTCCTTATTAAAAAAAAAAGAAAATACCCCTGCACACATGTTTAAGTTTATTGCAGTAATAATAAGCATGGTAAAAATAATAAGCAAATAATGTTTTAATGATTATTAAACATAGGAGTTCTGTGTTTCTTTGTTCTAATTTTCAGTGTTCTAATTTTAATGTTTCAGTGTTCTCATTTTCTTTGAGTAAATACTCAGAAGTAGGATTGCTGGGTATATGGTATATCTATTTTTAGTTTTTTGAGGAATCTCCACACTGTTTTCCATAGGGTTTGCACAAGTTTTCATTCCCACCAAGAGTGCACAAATGTTCTTTCTCCTACACATTCTCACTAACATGTTATTTGTTGACATTTTGATAATAGCTATTCTGACTGGTATTAGGTAGTATCTCATTGTGGTTTTAATTTGCATTTTTCTGATAAATAACCAAGATATTGCAACAATTTAGATGTTCATTTACAGATGAATGGATAAAGATTTTATATATATGTATATGTGTATACATATATGCATATGTATATATATATACACACACACTCAATAAATGTTATACAGCAATAAAAAAATCTTGCCATTTGTGACAACATGGATAAATATAAAGGGAATTGTAAGTGAAATAAGTCAGGCAGAGAAAGACAAATACCATAAGTTTTTACTTATATATGGAATCTAAAATCAAAACAAAATAAAACAAAAAGAGACTTTCAGAAACAGAGACAAAAGGGATGGTTACCAGAAGGGAGGGAGTAGGTGGGTGGGTAAAAACAGGAAGGGGAATATAATCAATGATAATATGATATGTTTACACATGACAGATAATTACTGGAATTATTGAGGTGATACATTGTAAGGTGTAGAAATGTCAAATCACTATACTGTACAACTGAAACTCAAATATCCAATATAAGATTGTGTACCTACTCTACTTAAATGAAAATAACTTGTAAAAAATAAAATAAAGAAAAAAACAAGCAAATGGAAGAAATCATAAAAATGTGTACTGGAGAAATATACCATTATCATAGGCCTCAAATGCTTTGGCAAAATCATTTCCAAGTAAAATACAAAACACAAAGTCAAAGATTTCTAAAGTACCAAGGGAAACAAGCAATCAATAGAAAAAAAAAACAGCAGAAAATTAAAAATAATAAAGAGGAAGAAAAAAGGAAACAGCGCTAAAAATCCCAGTCATTAAAATTATTAGACAGATTATAAAATAATTATTTCTTGCTAGGTTTCAAAATAAAAGCTAAGTTTGAAAATATCTGAAAGGAATATAATTTTGAAGAAGTGATCTAGCATATTTTTAGAAATAACATTTAGAGAATTAAAACTATAATAAATAATTAAAAGATTAAAGGATTGGATATAATCTAAGAGAGAATTTTAATTAAAAGAAACCATAGAAGAAATTATCCAGGATGTAGCATGAAGAGACAGTAGATGAAATGCAAATGAAAATCTAGAGGCAAAAAGACTAGATTGAGAAATTTTAAGATTTATTTAATTGGAACCCTTAAAGTTTAGAATGAATTTATGATAGAGATAATATTTGAACAGATAGTAACAAAATTTTTAGAACTGATGAAAGTTAATATTTAGAGATTGGAGAAATCTTTAGCAAGGTATATTAAAAAGCATTTGCAGTTAATCATGCCATAGTGAAATTTCAGAACTTCAAAAAAAAGAAAAGAAAAATATTGAACAATAGAAAAATGATTACCTTTAAAGAAAAGTCTGACCACTGATTTCACAATAACAATGAAAGACAATAACAACATAGAATGATGTCTTTAATGTGCTAAAGAAGGAAACTGTTAACCTGAAAATTTATAACAGTCAAACATACTTTCTCTGAGAAGAGGAAATTACAAAAACTGGAAACATTTGCCATCCACAAATCCACACTAAAGAAAACACTAGAGAATGATTTCAGGCAGAAGCAAATTGAGTGCAGAGAGAAGAGCCAAAGTGTACAAGGGAATGAAGAGCAGATAACATAGTGAATATGTGGATAAATCTAACGAAGTACACAGCATAACAATAAGTAGGCATCATAGTAAGGTATTAGAGATTAAAATAGAATTAAAATGCACAATAATATTAACAAATTAATTTGGAATGAGATAAAGGAAGTTAAAATGTTTTAAGGACTAGTATTTTCTAAGACATGATAGATTAATTTATATGTTAGTGAATATTCATGTTTTGACTTCTAGTGTATAATTTCCAAATTAGTATAAGCAAAAAATTAGAATTAAAAATAGACTGAAAGATTACAGAGTGGAAGAAATAAAGCAGAACAGGTAGAAAAGATAAAATGTAAGATAGTATATTTTAAATACAAGTATATTAGTAACTGATTGATTAGTTACAAGTAAAGAATATTAGCTTGAATTGAAGAATATTCCAATGAAATGTGGTGCATAGCATAATTCCTGGAGGTGAGATAGTCATATCAGTTTATGAAGACAGTGTCCCCTGGAGATGTACAATATGTATTCTATGTGATCATGGATCTGACTACACAAAAGATGAAAGTAAAAAGAGGGAAAAATATATACTATATGAGCATGAATCAAAAGATAGCTGGTATGGTTACATTTATGTTACATACTGTAGATGTAAAGCAAAAGACATAGTTAGTGTCACTTTCTATTTATAACTAGTTAAATTCACAGGAATATGTAATGATTTTAAATATTCATGCATCTAATGATAGAAATTCAAAATATAAAAATCTGAAATTGATAGAACCACAAGAAAACATAGACAACAAAAGAATGGAAAGAAGATATAGACAAAACTATACTTGAACAGGAGACTTTAATGCAACTTTCTTGGGAATTGGAAGACAAAGACACCTTTTAATTTAATAAAAATTAAAAGAGAGAAAAAAGGCATAAATAACATCATGAAAAAATAAGAAGATATTACATATGTAATATAGAATCATTAAGAAGATATTATGAATATTCTTGTTAAGATATTATAAATACTTGTTAATGAAATGGAAATTTTATATAAAAATCACAAAATCTTATAAAAGTCTAACATAAATAAAATCTTTCAAGAAGAAATGTAAAATATGATTCATCTAACAACTTTTAATGGAAGCCTAGAGTGTTTTAAATCTTAGAAGCAATTGAAAGTAGAAGGTGGGAGGATGGATAGAGCAGGGGAGAGTAATGGGGGGAAATAGGGGCAATGGCAATTGAACAACAATAAAAAAATTTTTTTTAAGTGATTGTAAAAGGTCTTCAAATTGTTCATATGCTTTCACCCAGTAGTCTCAATTCTTGGAAGCTTCCCTAAGAAACTTTGCCTAAATGCACAATCTTGTGGAACAAACATATTCCACAGGGTTATTTATACAAAAAAAGAAAATTGAATCAAATCTAATGAACTGTTGTTGGACATATAAAGAGATAGAGTTAAGTGGGCCAAAATGTTTATTTTATTAACCTTGTCATTGGAAATATGGGAGATATTTTTATGTTTCATTTTGTATTTTATTTGAGCATACACTATAAATGTCCAGCAATAGACACATTCATTTAATAAATCATGGTAATATAGTGAAGTTCTTTGGAAATGATCATGTTGAGGTAAATGTATTAAAATGGAAAGTGTTTTATAATACCTTGTTATATATAAAAATACATTAAAAAGAGAGAAACCTTATAAAACAGTATATACAATATTCTGCCATTTGGGAAAAATATATGTTCTGTGTGTATATGGACAAAGACACATTTCTATAAATATATTAAAAAATCAAAGTAGATAAACAACAATAACAAAAAAGATATTTCTGAGTAATTTCTACTTTTCTTTTGGGCTAAAGCAAATCACAAGGCCAGCTTAGATTCAGGGGGTAGGGAAATAAGAGTCTATCTTTTGATGTGTGAAAAAGATATGAATCAAGAAGGCAATAGAGAATTGAGGTCTCTTTTCCAATCCTCAAGAACAAATTTTAGCAAGCTGTAGCATTGCTCTTGGAAGCTATTCAAGGGAATTTAAACATTGATATAATGAATGGTTCCCACCATAAATCTGTCTTATCATTGAGAGGTTTCATGCCTTAAACCCTGAGTTCTGACTTCTTATGAGATTCTAAGGTCAACATGTTGACAGCTAAATTTTGAAATTCTTAAAATTGTGTGAGGCATTTGAGAAGGTAATTTTTAATAGAAAGTTATCTGTAGCCACCAATCCTACTCAAAGTTAGTGCTCATCAACTCTTTGGCTCACTGCAGTGACCACAGTTTAAAGTCCATCTTTTCAGATTAATATAATTTATATCATAACTTTGTGTAATATTTTACAATTTCTTGATCCTTTTTCTTTATTAACTGATTTTTAAAAGGAAATTCTAAATGAAGTGAAGTGTCAGTAATGCACCCTTAAATCTAGATATATGAAAAGTTCTCAACATGTGGCAGTTACTAAATGAATATGAATTAATGCTGCTAAATAACTTTATACAAATCTCTCCCATGCACTAAAATTTTCTGTCTAAAGATAAGATATAGAAGAAAGAAGAAGAATTTTGAGTCCCTGAATCTTCTGTGGTGGAATTAGATACAATATTTTGAGATTACAGATATGGCCTATTGTCTATGGAATTGGAATATTTTGCAGAAGAGAAAATATTCTTTTATCTGTTTGATATTTATCCATTGCAGTATTTTTATGCCCTTGTGTCAACATGCTGGGGTCAATTTTCAGAATGTAAGTTATACATGCATTGTGCCTTATCTACAAATATTAGCCAAAGAAAAGGATCATGTGATATGTAGAACTGTCTGGAGTACTTTAACAATGATGAACCTGAGTCATGGGCTTTACTCTAAAACAAAAAATCGAAATCTAGGCAATGGGGTTCAGGAGTTATATTTTCTTAAGCTCTTTTAATGACTCACCTGCAGCCCAGGGTTGAGAACTACTGATATAAATATTGTGAAAATCTGAAGGACTTAGGAGGTCAACCTCAGTATTGATGAACTGGGGCCTTGGACACCCTTGGAAAACCATTATTTGGAGGAGCTTTACCCTTGTGCATAAGTTCTCTTGATCGTATGAGAGGAAAATACAGGCCTAATAGAGGGGAAAAAAGGACAATATTAGAATAAGCCGACAAGGCACAATGTCTCAGTAAATCAGGCCAGTTTTCAGAGAGAAAGTCAGCTTTGTAGAGAAGCAGAGTTAGTAATAGCAAAACCAAGAATTTTCTGTTGTCATGCTTAAGGCAGGGCTTTCTATTTCAACGTGGAGAATTATTGTCACTCTGCTAACTCATGAGCAGAAGTCAGTCCATGATCAGAGCAACTCATTTCCAAGTTCCCCTGGATTTGAGGTTAACACTGCTGGTATGCTTCTATTTATTAGTTCTACATTTACTACTGTTTTTTAAACCATGATGTTTTTGAAATTGCAATATATTTTATAATCATCGGGCATATTAATTACTGTTATTTTTAATTATTACTAAGTTGATGGTCTACCTTAAAATTAGTGACATCTGAGACACAGATAATCATTGTTTCCAGGATTCCCCAGACTTGTTCCTGAACTGGGCCTATGGGTGAGACGTGGCATTAATCATCCATGAAGACTTAAGAAAAGGAGACCAGAACTGAAATGACAAATCATAACACAATCAATATATTGAAGAATACTCCTTCTGGTTCTCAGAGCTCATGCCTTACAATGAGACACAGACATTTTCTGAGAATATTGCCCAGAAAAATACAAAGTAAATGGTCTTCAAACCACTTTTCCAACACCTGACACCCTCCGTTGGTGGTAGACAGTGTTTTGGTAAGTCTGCTCTGGCACAGAGTTTTGCTTATGTTTTTCAATCTGCAAATTGGAAGGTGGAAAGTTCTAGAGTTTCACTGACAAGTTCTATGGAACACACTATAAGCTCTAAAAATTTAAAGGATCAAAATGGAAAAGGACTGGGGAGTGACTAGTGACTTGGAGTTGGGGCTTAAAGAATTACAATAGGTAAAAGGAAGGCTTTTCAACAGCTAGTACACATGACGCTTTTGAGAGGGAAAATAAAAAGGTGCATTCCTGGCCCAGTGCCTTGTCTGGAACATTTCCTTATTCAGCCCTGGAAGTCCTTATTTGGTTAATATGGATTAATTTGCAAAGGCAGGAATATACTTGCAAATGGCTAACATGTGACCATGTGCTTTTCTCTGCTTTTTCCTCCTGACACAGAATTGAAGTCTAACCTCTGAGAATTTTCAGAGCCAGAGAGACCTTCATGCCAATGTGTCTTAACCATAGTGACCCATTTCTCATCTTGAAAATCTTGTGCCAGAAAAGAACTTCCACTGACTTGCTGAACAGTTCTGGCACAAAGAGACCCCTGAGGGCATAGAGCAGGATGGGCAGAGAGAAAACTGCATATCTCCCAGTGCTTGACAGGGTGGGAGGAAGCACTGGTGCTATTCCCCTCGGGGGAGGAATCCCACACATTAAGTATAATTTCCAGGCATGTGGAGTAATGGGGTAAAATTAAATTGGACTCTCCTCCTATCTTAAATCTAATTAATCTTCCTCTGTCATACACTCACTCCACTGAAATATGGCCTTAAAATTCCAGCACTTTAGTTGGCACTTTCCAACAGCTTTCCATAAGCAGCAGTAGTAATCTGATCTCTAGTTCATGAAATCCTAATAAGGAATGACTTAGAAAAGTGAAAGAATTGGTCTGCAGCACACTCACTTGGGAGTTTTAGATCCCAACAGTAAAGAAGCAGTGTCCCAAGGATAAAATAATAATAATAATAATAATAATAATAATAATAATAATAATTAGTAGTAGTAGTAGTAGTGGTGGTGGTGGTGGTGGTGGTAGTGGTAGTAGTAGTAGTTGTAGTAGTATTTGCTTTGTTGCACTGAGACTAAGAAATAATCCATGTTAGTTGTTAGTGGAATTACATGCTCCATGAACACATTTAAATATTCTTTTGGAATGGCCTGTAGAAACATCATTACTTAAGCCAGTCTTTAACTGTCAGCAATTTATATTTAACTCTGAATTTGTTCTGGCTTTTGTTTTTCACACATTTAGCTGTCAGATCTGCTGTTGTCTTGGAAAAAAAGATTGGCTTCAAAATCAAAATCAATTCCATCACTGATTCCAATGTGCAATACAGCTTCAAGATAGAAGTACACAGGATTGAGTTAGTGTATGTTTTAATACTTCTTTAAAATAATTTCTTATTAAAATCTTCTCCTCCCCCTCAAGTGAGGAAATCCCAGATACAACTGCTCTTGCATTTACTTGTTTTGTCTATTCTAGAACTATAAAAGTAGAAATCATATTCTGGTAACAGTTGTCCTGAGAGGGAGAAGTTGCAGCATAAGTTGGCATGTCAAAATATTTAGAAATATACCACAAATATTTATGTTTTTATGAGTTGTTATATCTGCATATACATATGTATATTTATGTTATAATAGTGGCATAAGTGCCAAGAATCCCACCTATTATAAAACTTAGATTTATTACCAACTCTACTTTTGTGACATTCACAAGAGAGTATGAACTAGAAATAATGGTCCTCTTTGACTTTAGATTGTATGAGTTTATAATTTATATGTTTTATTTGATCAACTTAATAAGGTAGAATACATGAGAAAGCCATGTGTGTGAGCATATGCCACTGTGATCTTCTAAAGGATTCTGTACATAAATCATGCAACAAGATTACCATTGATGTCTGGGTATGTTTTAAAAGAACAGGAAATTATTTTATACTTTTTCATATTTCTTAGAGTACTTATTTCATTGCTTTGATTATTAAATATCAGTTGTATAAGGTGATTGAAGAAAGGAATGAGTGAATGAAAAATGTATTCACATCAAATAACATACATACATTTGAAACAGGGATCAGTTAAATAAATATTTTAGGCTCTGCAATTCATACAGTCTCTGTTGCATTGCAACTATCAATTCTGCTAATTTAGAGTAAAACCAGATCTATACATTATATGAACTAGTAAGTGTGTGGCACTATGCTATACACCTGAAACTAATACAAAATAATATTGAATGTAAACTACAATTGGAAAAATTTTTAATTAAACAATTAAAATAAATAAAATAAATGAGTGTGGCTGCATTCTAATAAAACTTAATTTACAAACAGCTTGTGGATTGAATTTAGCCAATAAGCCATCATTTGCCAGTCATTGATCCAAAACATCAAGGGGCAACCCTTTATTCTCAAAAATAATTGATTAACTTACAGGTATTTTGATAATTTGCAAGACTTGATTAGAGAGGGTCAGTTCAGAGGAAACTGTATTAATCTAAACTATTCTACTGGTAAGCTATTAATACATAGAAAGCATATATGACCAGCCAGATTTTTGTACTTTCTCTTCTCCCTCTCACTAAATTCCTATTGGCTTCTATACATTTTATGTGTTGTTCCCATTTCCAGGCTAAACAAGGAAAAGGGGGTAGGTGGCATAAGAGGACATTGAATGCGACTACAGGCAGCCCAAATGGTCTACTCGTTAGTCACTTCAGATTTCCAGAGGGGTGAATGCAGCATTCATTAATGCCCAGAGACAGCCCAGGCAAGGTCCAGGCAGTCTGCTGTCAGGAAGAATGCTAAAGGCAAAGGAAGGTCTGTGTCGATTGTCATCTGTAGTTATGAGCCTGAAAAATAGTAGCTATGAATCAGCCTGCCTGAGGCTCATCTGTCTTTATTTGCAAGAATAAGGAAAATAATAATTTAAAAAACTTTTAGGAATAAAATGAGTCTTAACCACTAGAGAGAATCATAGACTGCAGCTATACTGCCTAGGAACCTAATGATGATTCACTGTAAAAGTAGACCAATTAAGCACCTTCCCCCCAGTTTTGTAGTTTTGAGAGAGATAAAATCATTGGTTCCCTTTGACTCATGGAATTCTGAAATAAAAAGGATCTCAGAGATCTTCTGGTCATGGGGTTATGGGATGTTGCAAGTGGAAGACATCTCACTGGAGATCTGGTCAAATCTTTTATTTGCAGATGAGAATACTGAGTGCTGGTGAGGTAAGTGACATCTGATGATTCATAGCTAGTGGGGTGTGAAGGTAGAACTTGTATTAGCACTCTTGATTCTAGGTTGATAAATTAATTGGTTCATTCATTAAGACAATTTTTTTTTTGTTTAACCAATGTAGTCCACACATTTGTTTCCCAAAGTGATTTTATCAGAGAACACATTTTTGGTTTTTCACAGGATCAGAGAAGACAAGCATTCCCCAGAACTTCAAGAAATGCTTCGATTATTAATTGCTCACCTTGAAGCACATTCAACTCCAACTACCCAACCACTTTACAGATGAGGAGCTTTACATAAGCCCCTAAGGGCTTATGGCTCCTGATTTTGTGCATATTAGAATTACCTAGGAATCTTTTTAAAAAATCTATGCCACATCCATCATATGCCCCAATCAGACCAATAAATCACAGTCTCTGTGGAGAAAGCACAATATATTTTAGTTTCCCCAGGTGATTTCAGTGTGCAGGAAAATTTGGGGAACCATTGAGCCAAGTGGTATATATATTTTTTAATTTTATTTTAATTGTTGTTCTTATACAGTTTTCTGTTTTCTACTCCCATCCCGTCCCACCTCCCCAGCCCTCCCAAGCTCCCTCCCATTTCCACCCCCCCCCAGTTTTTGTCCATGTGTCTTTCATACTTGTTGCTCTAATCCCTTCCCCTTTTCCCTGGATATTCCTATCCCTCTCCTCTCTTGTTCTCAATTTCAGTGTCTTTGGTTATATTATGCTTGTTTGTTTGTTTTCTTGATTAGGTTCCTGTTAAAGGTGGGATCATATGGTATTTGCCTTTCACCTCCTGGCTTATTTCGCTTAGCATAATGCTCTCCAGTTCCATCCATGCTGTGGCAAAGGGTAGGAGCTCCTTTCTTTCTTTCTGCTGCATAGAATTCCATTGCGTAAATGTACCACAGTTTCTTGATCCATTCATTTACTGATGGGCACCTAGGTTGCTTCCAACACTTGGCTATTGTAAATTGTGCTGCTATGAACATTGAGGTGCATAGGTTCTTTTGGGTTGGTGTTTCAGGGTTTCTAGGATATAGTCCTAGCAGTGGAATTGTTGGGTCAAAAGGTAGGTCCATTTTTAGTTTTCTTAGAAAATTCCATACTACTTTTCATAGTGGCTGTACCAGTCTGCAGTCCCACCAACAGTGTACTAGGGTTCCCTTTTCTCCACAGCCTCTACAACGCTTGCTGTTTGTTGCTTTGTTTATGATGGCCATTCTGACTAGTGTGAGGTGGTACCTCATTGTGGTTTTAATTTGCATCTCTCTGATAGCTAGCGATATCGAGTATCTTTTCATGTGTCTCTGGATCCTCTGTATGTCATCCTTGGAGAAGTGTCTGTTCAAGTCCTTTGCCCATTTTTTAATTGGGTTGCTTATCTTCTTAGAGTGGAGTCGTGTAAGTTTTTTATATATTTAGAGATTAAACCCTTGTCTGAGGTATCATTGGCAAATATGTTTTCCCATACAGTTGGTTCTCTTTTTATTTTAATACTGTTTTCTTTAGCCATACAGAAGCTTTTTATTTTGATGAGATCCCATTTGTTTATTCTTTCCTTTATGTCCCTTGCTTTAGGGGACATATCAGTAAAAATGTTGCTGCGTGAAATGTCTGAGATTTTCCTGCCTATGTTCTCCTCTAGGACTTTAATGGTGTCACG